>PVIR01040084.1:0-13467 GCA_004026965.1 Petromus typicus | reverse complement strand
AAAAAAAAAAAAAAAAAGATACTAAACTTTTTCTTTGCTAATAAGTAAAAAATTATTAAAAGTACTAAATGATTCTTACTCCATACATATTATAACACTCCCCTTTTTCCTTTTATATCTTCTAAGAGTAGCAGTTCTTATAATCAGTCTAATTTAAATTGTTTTGTTATTATAATACCATTAAATTTAAAAGTTTTAGAAAAAGCAATCCTTTTTGCTTCTATATTTGGGTAGATTACAATAAGGCAATAAATAAAAGTATATAATTTGAAATAAAACAGTCAACAGATTTATAACTTTTATTTGCCAATAAATTATAATTTAGAGAAAATTAATAAATTTTCCAGATTTTTAATTCATAGGGAAAAGGAATGCTCCCTTCACTGTCTTTTTTGACAACTTTGACCTTTCTATCTGTTTTTGGTTGTACTGGGATCAAGCTTCACGACCTTGTACTTGCAAGGCACGTAGCAGAGTCATGGAGCTAAATCCCTGGCCCGACTTTTCTTTCTGTTCACCCATTTTATCATTCTGTGCAAAGTACAACACATGATGAAACAATACACACCACTGCTATGGTGTTTCTGCAAAGTAGGAAATACTTTGAATGAAATGGTAAGATTATTATCTTGCAAAAACCTGAAAAGCAAAACAGATGGTCATTATTATAAGAAGTCTCAGTTGATAGCTTGGAATCTCCCAACACTGCCTGAAAGTGGTTTGTTGAACTCCAGGTCAGCTGCCATTGTCAGTTTCTCCTACTGTTACCATACAGTTCTTAACTGTGTAAGACGAACATCACAAGAACGAGGATTTACCAGTCAAAACGTACACCTTTATAGTCCTTAAAGACATAATAAAATTTTATGTATTGTTTAAAAATGTGTCCTGCTAAGAAATCTTTGATGTTCTTGGTTGCTATTCCTACTATTTGTGTGTGTGTGGAACTGGGATCGAACTTAGGATCTTATACATGCCAGGCAGGCTGTGGCACCAATGTGCTACATCCCAGCCTTCTCACTATTTTTGCTTAATATTAAGAGATTAATATTAAAAATATAAATGTAAAACAAAACAAATAGTATAAAAAGGTACTTTAAAATATTTAAAAATATAAATGCTATTACAAATTACTTTGATAGAAACCAATGAACTTGAATTTCTCATACCTGTTGGATAGTAGGCCTGGGAGAACTGTGCTGAGGGTGTGTAGTTATTATATTTTTGGGAGGAGCTGACCATTGTTTGAGGACCTTGTTGAACATGCACAGATGTGGCGCTGGGCTGCAGTGTGTAGGTAACCTCAGTTGGAAACCTCTGCAGTACAGGAAACGGAACTCCCTTATCTGAAAATGTAGGAGATGTCTCCACTTGTCCAGGGTGCATCCCAAGGGAGTTCTGCCATGTTCTAGAAGGAATCGGGGTCCGATCTAAACCTTTCAGAGGGAAAGTACTGTGGTTGTGGGATGAAGTTGATACGTAGGAGTAAGGAGACAAACTATCTCGCCGGAATGACCGGTGAAATTGTCCTATAGCCACTGGTCCTGCATAAAGAGGAAAAATACATTGATTAATTTTATATTATACCATCAGACATAGCAAACCAAAGCTAAAAAACTACTGTTCACCTACAGCTTTTTTTTTGGTGGTACTGGAGATTGAACTCAGGACTTTGTGCCAGGTAGGCGCAGTGCCATTGAAATACATCCTCAGCACCTACCTGCTATTTTTTAACACAACAAAAGTTTAGTCTTGGTAAAAACAAGTTTATAATCCCAGATATGACAATGCACATATAATGATGAAAGTAAACTTTTGTCTGGTTCTCAGTTTGACTATTATAAGAGGTAAAGTGACCAAGTAGGAAATCAAATGTTAAATATTCAATGTTAAAAGCCTTCTATAGATGAGTTAGCCATCTTCCCTTTCATCTCAATTGACTGACGTAGATTTTTCCAGTGTGTTAGCTACTCCCTGGAAGTTTTTCATTCATTCTTTCAAATCATTTAATAACTTTAAATATAATCATAAGAATAGACATTATATAATATGCATCAAAGAATAAATATATAACAAATAAGAATAACAACAACAAAGCTGGGTGTCATGAGGCAAGAGGATATAAAGTACAAGTCCAGCCTGGGGAACTTACTAACACAGTGAAAGCCCATCTCAAAAAAATAAAAAAGGAGGGCCGGGGAGTTAGCTCAGTGGTTCCGGCGCCTGTCTTGCAAGCGCAAGGGCCCGGGTTCGATCCCTTGGAAACCACATAACAATACTGGGTGTGGAGACCCACACCCAGCAGCAACCACCACCACATACCACAGTGCCGGGCGTGGTGGCTCACGCCTGTAATCCCAGCACTCGGGAGGCAGAGGCAGGAAGATTGCTGTGATGTGAGTTGGAGGCTGAGCTCAGGGCCAGCCTGAACCACAAAGTGAGACCCTGTCTCAAAAAATAAATAAATAAATAAATAAATAAATAAATAAATAAGGACTGGAGATGTACCCCAGAAAAAAAGTCCTGGGTTCGACCCTCAGTATTAGAAAAGAATATATGTATTTATACACACACACACACACACACACACACACACACACACACATATACACACAAATATACATACATACATACACATATATATTGTCTCAAAAACAAAACAAAGAAATATAATGTTCTTTGCCTTCTTTCAATTAAAAAAAATCTTTGTAGGAAAGTCAATATTAATAAGTATAACTTTGTTTCTTCTCCTCTTGAACCAATCAACCATTTTCCTTGAGCTTCTTCTTTTTTTTTTTTTCCTTTAGACAGGTCTTGCTTTGTAGTTCAGGCTGACCCTAAACTCACTAGGTAGCCCAAGTGAGCCTTGAACTCACAGTAATCCTCTTGCCTCTGCCCCCGAGTGTTAGGATTACAGGCGGCAGCAACCATGCCTAACATTGTTGTATGTGGTTACAGGGGATTGAACCTGGGATCCCGTGCTGGTAAGGTAGGTGGCAGAACCACTGAGTTAAATTCCTGGCCCTTCCTTGAGCTTCTTTTTTTTGAGACAGGGTCCCGCTTTGTGGTTCAGGCTAGCCCTGAGCTCAGCCTCAAACTCACATCACAATCCTCCTGCCTCTGCCTCCCGAGTGCTGGGATTACAGGCGTGAGCCATCACGCCCGGCACTGTGGTATGTGGTGGTGGTTGCTGCTGGGTGTGAGTCTCCACACCCAATATTGTATGTGGTTGCTGGGGAATCGAACCCAGGTCCTTGCGCTTATAAGGCAGGCACTGGAACCACTGAGCTAACTCCCCGGCCCTTGAGCTTCTTTAAAGTACTGATCAAGACAATGGTGGTTTTTAAACCCTAGGTTAACATTTGAATCATTAGGAGTTTGTTAAAAATCCACATATCAGGCCAGGGATTTAGCTCAGTGGTTCTGATGCCTGCCTGGAAAACATAAAGTCCCAGGTTTGATCCCCAGTAACCACATAAAAGAATGCCAGGCATGGTGACTCAGGCCTTTAATCCCAGCACTCAGGAGGCAGAGGCAGGAGGATTGCTGTGAGTTTGAGGCTTGCCAGGGCTATACAATAAGTTCAGGGGCCAGTTTGAACTACAAAGCAAGACACTGTCTCGGTGTGGTGCCACTGAGCTAAATCTCTAGCCATAAACCCACACAGTACACATCTCTCATTCTATTTATCTTGTTTTATTTCCTTAAAGAATAAAACACTGAACAAAAAATATCAAGAATCAACAAATTAGAGTATATCAACATAAAAACTCCTGCACACCAAAGAAAACAACCAACAGAATGAAGAGACAACCTAAGAATGGGGGCGGGGGGGGTGGAATTTGCTAGCTATTCTTCAGAGGACTAACACCTAGAACATATAAATCACTCAAAAAATATCATATCTCTCAAAAGACCCAATAAAAAGTAGGTAGCTAAAATGAATAGACATTTCTCAGAAGTAAAAATATAAATATGTGAAAAAAATGTTCAATATCACTGGCCATTAAAGAAATGCAAATTAGGGCCAGGGATTTAGCTCAGGGACTGGAGATTTAGCTCAGTGGTTCCAGAGCCTGTCTTGCAAGTACCAGGTCCCAGGTTCATTCACACATACAACAATGCCGGGTGTGGTGGCTCATGCCTGTAAGGAGGCAGAGGCAGGAGGATTGCCGAGCTTGAGGCTGAGTTCAGGACCAACCTGAACTACAAAAAAAAAAAAGAAATGCAAGTTAAAACAACACTGAGATACCAATCTTATTCTAAAAAAAATATGGCTACTATTAAGCAATCAAAGAATAACAACTGCTGGCTGTTGGGTAAAGAATGGAGGAGGAGCCGGGCGTGGTGGCTCACGCCTGTAATCCCAGCACTGGGGAGGCAGAGGCAGGAGGATTGTGATGTGAGTTTGAGGCTGAGCTAAGGGCCAGCCTGAACCACAAAGCGAGACCCTGTCTCCAAAAACCTAAAAAAAAAAAAAAAGAATGGAGGAGGAATCTTTCTACGTTTTTGGTAGAAATGTAAACAATTATAACCACTATGAAAATCAGTGTGGAGATTCCTCAGAACACTAAAAATAGAAATTCCATTTGACTCAGCTATTCTCCTCCTGGGTATCTTCCCAAAAGAGTCATCATATGACAGTCATGCACATTTTAGAATAGCCAACGTTGGAAATATGCCAATCAACAGATGAATGGATAAAGAAAATGTGGCATTTATACACAATGGAGTCCTACTCTGTCGTAAAGAAAGATAAACTTGAGACATTCTTAGGCAAACAGATGCAATGTGAGACCATAGTATTAAGTGAAGTAAGTCACACAAGTGTATATATCACAGTTTCTCCTACGAGAAGCTAAAAATGAGAGACACAAAGACAGAGACTGAGCACAAAATAGAAGATAAATAGGAGGGAAGATCTTTTTCAAATTAATGGGGGTTTGAGCTGTGGAAAAAAGGGAGAGGAGAAGAGGGAAAGAAGATGGGGAAAATAGAACTTTTGGGAATGTGAAGGCTACCAAGAATTAGGAGTAGCGAGAGAGAGGCAGAGGAGGGGAGACCAAGGGAAGGAGAAAAGAATTACGATGTACTATGTCCATAATAAATGTATTTTCATGTACTGCAAATCTGTACTGATAGAAAAAATAGATTATTCATTTATGATTTTTCAAAGAATAAAATATTCATACCAAGAATAAGCAAATACATGTACACACACTGAACAGCACAAATTCTAGGGCCCTGAAAATCAAGAGGTTTTATCCAATGAGGAAAAAAAATCCTACATCAGAAGACTGAATGTGTTCAAATGATAGCTCTCTTAGAAATGACCTTTTGTTTTTCCTTTAAAGTACAAAAGATAGGTGTATGGAGGATTTTTTTTTTTACCCTCAGTGGTTCTGGCACCTACCTCACAAGTACAAGGTCCTGAGTTCAATCCCTGGTATCATGGGAAAAAAAAAAAAGTCAAGAAGAAGAGTGAAAATGGAAGGAAAAAGTAGAAGCAAAAGCTTTTGTACATGGTGTGGGGAGCTTGAAGATAAAATAAAATTTATTTTAAAAATTAAAAAAATAAGGCCAGGAATTCAGCCCAGTGGTTCTGGTGCCTGCCTTGGAAGCACAAGAGCCTGGGTTCGATCCCTGTTAATCATATACAACAATGCCAGGTGTGGTGACTTGCCCACCAGCAATCAGCACCACATACCACAACACCAGGTGTGGTGGCTCACGCCTGTAATTCCAGCACTCGGGAGGCAGAGGCAGGAGGATGGCTGAGTTCAAGATGAGTTCAGGACCAGCCTGAACTACCAAAGCAAAACCCTGCCTCAAAACAAACAAACATCAACACAATTTAAAAAATAAAGTACAAAATATATATTTTTGTGATGGAAGGCACTCGATTAGTATCTCCATTATGTATACATGCATTCAACTCACCACTGACTACTCTGTTTTCCTAAAGAAATTTACATTTCACAGTGAGTGTTTCTGTCTCAAACTGTCACCCACTCGATTTCTCCTTGGAATGGCTTATGTACCAAAATTACACAGTCTACAGTATGCAAGATCTTGCTAGTTCTTCTGACTTCTGGTAGGATAAGCTGAATGTCAGTAACTTATGCTAATTAAAGAATTCTCTACCTTGATGCCTCAAATTCTAGTTTACGTTTGAATTAAAATATAATTCTATCATGATAAACTCTGAGTAGTAGTCAATTATCTACTTTACATCCTAATAACAGAATACTGTCAGATTAGAAGGGTATCCTTTTAAACTTTTTTAAAAATAATAATTAAAAAAACATGTTTAACTCCTACTTATTCTTCTGTTAAGTGTTATCTCATAAGGCTCTGTTCTGACCAACTTGGTGGAACATCACCTATGTGTCTTCAAAATATCTTTAAAATACATTTGGCAAAGTTATAATCCAGAATTTTACAAACATAGGGCAGGATGGGCTTCTGTTTTTAAAGATTTTATTCCTTTTATGAAAATAAAAATAATGAAATATGAAAATAATCAGTTCCCAGGGAGGAATCCCAAAATCTGTCTATTGAGCCCAAGCAAAAAAATAGATTATCTACTTCCTAGAGTCTATTTTTATTTATGTATCTTTCAGACAGGGTCTCTCTATGTAGTCCAGGCTGGCCTTATTAAACTCATTATGTACCCCAAGCTGGCCTTGCAGTCACAGTGATTCTTCTACGTCAGCCTCTCAAATGCTGGGATTACAGGCATCCACCACGCCTGGTAGCTACTTTAGAATGTTTTGACAATTATTGGAAAATAAAATACCACTAAAATAAAATTTTAAAAGGGAGAAAACCTGGAATTTTCACATGTACTATCACATTTCACATGCATTATTATGAATATTGTTGGAAGATGAACAGGACAGTTGGCTCAATGGATTTAAATAAGAGAACTAGGTCTTCAAATTGGATTCTGCTGCGAAAGAGAACCATGCTGTGTGGTCAGGCATAAAACAAGGCAAGATTCTAGTAGAACAGAAATTAGATACAGAAAAAGAGAAGTGATAAGAACTTAGAACACAGAACAAGAACAAAGTTGTGCCAATATTCTTAAACATATGATAGAATTACTTTCCACCCAAAGCCATAACACAATTCTCTAGTGAACCAACCTTATAGTATAGACAAGCTACACCTGTGTCATTGCACACAAACAGGTAAAATGGTAAAAATAAAATAGAAAAGGCATAAAAATGATAATCTCCTAGGCATACATGAATTGGCATGTTACTTATATTTTAAAATCATGAATTGCTTTTCAATAATCCATACAATGGTGAGCCAGCTGAGTATGATCAGTCTGGACTAGATAGTGAGTTCAAAATTGGTCTGAACCAACATATTGAGACCCTGTCTCATTAATTAAATAGTGACCAACTTAACTATAAGTAGATAAAATTAGATTCTAGATAGACTTCGTATTTCTCCAATTAAAATGGTCTCTATTTATTTATTTATTTTTTTTTTACTGGTTATAAATAGCAAGAAAGGAGATCAAAAGAGACAAAAGAGTAAGTAAGAGCTGGTTTCCTTGTTTGAAGTACTTATCTCATTTCTCCCAAGAATGTATCTCCAGTCTTTTCTTGTTTTGCTTTCCAGAGACTGAATTAGGGGACGGTGGATAAAAAACATCTATTTCAAGAGATTCTGCCACATATATATCATGTTAATGCCTGTACTGTCTTTCCCATATAATTCCCCACAAAGTTGTTGGTATGGTAGTGAGCATGGCTGCCTCTCATGTAACTCACCACCAAAATCAATGGCCATCACCTGGAAGAGACTTCGTATTTCTTTAGAATTCCCTTCGAACATTCCTGTGCCACAGTTATTTTCCCAGCTTAATGGAACTCTTAGACCCTTATCTTCTAAACTGCACACACAACCTAGTGCTTTAGTGGACTAGTGGGTTTGAACATAGCGTTATTGGTATTTTTATTTTCATAATGTAAAAATAACCCACATTTTTTCTATCTCTTCTCCCCTCCAGTGTTTCATGTGTTGTGTCTTCAGAGAGGGCTTTGATGTACAGTCTAGGCTAGCCTCAGCACACCATGTATCCTAGGCTGGCCACAAACTTGTTGTCTGCCTCAGCTTCCAGAGTGCTGGGATTACAAGTGAGTAGTACTATGCCTGGTTTCCAGTTTCCTTATGTTAAATCCATGTTAATACGCTGGAAATATTTTTACTACTTTCCTAGTCAAAGGTGAAGAGTGAATTCTCATTATTATACCCTGTTGCTCTCTTGGTATAGTGCTTTATATCACAAACTCTTTATCCAAAGAAAGGGAATATTGTCACCCTTATCTTTGTGGCAGAGTAAAACAAGGATCAGAAACTACACATGAAATAATTCACCACCACTAACGTTTCTAAACTTTTACTAAGTATAAATTTACACATGATTTTTCTTTTCAGTGCTGAAAGGTTATACTCAATAGTGAAAAATCCAAAGGCTGTATATGTGCAAAATTCTTTTGAACTAGAACTTGAAAGCTACAAAGAAAACAATTCTTGGGGGCCGGGGATTTAGCTCAGTGGTTTCAGCCCCTGTCTTGTAAGCGCAAGCACCTGGGTTCGATCCCCAGTAATCACATACCATACTGGGTGTGGAGACTCATGCCCAGCAGCAACCAGTACAATATACACAGTGCCGGGCATGGTGGCTCACGCCTGTAATCCCAGCACTCGGCAAGAGGCAGGAGGATTGCTCTGATGTGAGTTTGAGGCTGAGCTCGGGGCCAGCCTGAACTACAAAGCGAGACCCTGTCTCAAAAAAAAAAAAAAAAAAATTCTTGTATTACATTTGTCTAATAATAAATAGTCTGTGTTAAGCTCTCAGCTGCAACCAATGTTCGGTCAGTTTTAAATGGAACAACTTCCTAAAAACTATTGATTATATTTTTACTCATAAGACAGGTAAACAATATCTACCATTCTACATATTATTTGGAATTTTAATATGGTTGTCATTAAGACTTATTCCAAGATTTCTCAGACATGCCAATGGGTGGAAAGTGTCATGTTCCTTCAAAGAACTTTTATTCAAGGTTCCTTTTCCAGGTAGGTTCCCTTGGATGGTATAATGTTCTAAGTTTCCTTGGCTGTGACTTTGTTCCTTCCGGCTTTAACCTGCAAAGTTCTGACCCAGTGGAGCAGAGAGACTGGTTTTCTTTTGGACAATACATACCACCCTCCCCACCCTCAACCCCACCCCCCGCGCTTCATCCAAGAGCTAAAGTTTACAGTGGAAAGAGTAGGGCGTGGGAAGGTAAATAGCTATGGAGTTTTGGGAGTAGGTAAACTCTTGGGGTTCCAGCTGTTACAATTCCAGTTCTTGAGGTTCGAACTCGGTTTCAAGCTTTGGGAAAGAGCGGAGAGACGGCCTAGTGCAGAACCCTTTTTGCTGCTGGTGGACACAGAAAGGACTAAATACTTAGGAATCCTTCTGGGATGAAGCAGTAAGGGCCTGGTGTGCTGGAGCATGGCGCAGAGGCTCTCTGACACCCTTGGGGACCTTTCACGGTGCAACGGACGTATGCTCTGGGGTGGCAGTTGCTCCCTGGTGTCCCTGCAACCAGGGATGGCCGATTAGGGTCTGAATACCCCTGACTCACCGTGTGGTTCTGGCCGGGGTCCGACGGGCTGCGGAGGAGATTCCTGCGGCTGCAGCGGGGAGGTAGAGGCGGAGGCGGAGGCAGAGGCTGAGGCCGAGGCCGAAGTGATGAGCAGCCGCTGGAAGCGGTTGGGCGGGCGGCAGGGCACCTCCAGGCCAGCCGCCAGCTTGGCCTTGTTGGCGCTGGTGAGCCTCTTGAGGTGCACGAGCAGCTGCGGCTGGTCACGACGGAAGTGCGGGCTGTGGAAGTGGTGCAGCGGCCCGTCGCCCGCTGGACCCCCGGGCCCCGGCCCCGGCCCCGGCCCGCCCAGCACCACCTTGCGGAAGCCGTAGAGGTTGAGCTGGCGGATGAAGCTGGTGAAGTTGGTGGTTTTGAAGAGCTCGGGCTCAGCTCCGGGGGCCCCGACCCCACCGCCACCCCCGGCCCCCGCCCCCGGGCCTGGGGGGCTGAGCAGCTCGGCCTCGAAGAGCGGCTGGTCGATGAGCAGCCCCTCACCGCGGCCGTCCCAGCGGATCGAGCGGTACCGAGGGCTGTTCACCAGCCGCCACAGCTTGGCGGGGAAGTTGTTGGGGTTGATGGGGGTGGAGAGCAGCGCCTCCTCCATCGCCCCGCTGGGCCCTGGGCCTCGCCCCGCGGAGCCTGGCTCCCTGTCCCACTCCGTTCTCGATCTCCCCGGCCTTCGCTTCGCCCTGCCCCCTCCTTCCAGCGCCGCCGCCCCGACCGTTGGCGTAGAGTCCCCTGGCGGCGGCGTGGCCAATCGTGGCCAATCGGGCCTCGAGTTCCCGCCACGCGCTCCCGGGGGCGGCCCAGCGCACGAGACTCGGCGGCGGGAGTCTCACTGCCTCCGCGCGTCCCGCATGGCCCGCCTCGGGCAGAGGAGCGCTGCCCGCCGGGGAGTTCTAAGTCCTGCAAAGAAAGAAGCCTGGTACCCACCGCCGAACACGAAGGCGGGACACTTGAGCTTGGCTGGCGGCGTGTGGCCTTCAGAATGTAGAAGGGTGTGTTAGAAAGTCGGTCCTTCCTGAGAGCAAAGGGCAAGACTGGACTCACAGCTGAATTGCTGGTCTCTCCAAATCAAAGTGATAGCAGCATTTTGTATCTAAAAATATACTTATTCAGGCCATTATTTTGCTCAACACAGTTGATTCAAACTGAGGTGTCTGGCAAGAGGAAATCACATTAATAGTATAATTCTGTTTGCTTCCTTAACCTGCCACTGGTGACATTTCAGACACAAAAGAGAAATCTCACTTGAGATGGCATAGAATTATATAGGATCCATAAGAATAAATCCTTACCTACTCAATAAATACAAACAAGAGCTGCAATGATAAAAAGAGAAGTCCATTTTAAAAATAGAAGATGTAAATTTTTGTTATGGATAGAATAATGAGTATTATATTTTCACAGAAACTAAAATAAAAGACCCAACAAAGCAGCACTAATATAGAGATTTTATTTAAACTGTATTGAGTTTTTACAGCACATTGCATGTTTGTCACAACGCAACTGCACAGTTTGGATTTTTGGCCACATTATGTCACTTACATCCACAACAGCTCTGAAAGGAGTATTTGATGTATGTGTCTGAGCCGAGAGCCCAGAATCTCTCTCCAAGGCCATGCAGTTTATTCACTGATGGGACAGTCCCTCAAAACAGTCACACAGAGTTGACAGATACAGACTCCCCATGTTACCAATCTTACACCCCCTGAAAACAGGCAGAGTGAAGTGCAATGTAAATCAATTAAAAAGCCACTCACAACTGGCAGTAAGTTTTAATAATTGAGAAAATACTTAAAAGAACCGTATGTGTCAGACACAAGGAATAGTTTGTTATTTTTTCAGTGATCTCTCAGGAATTTCCCAGACACAAAATCTCCATTATTCAATTCCGTTTTTTAAAAAAGTTCTGCTAGGCTGACCTAAATACGCCGAAACTTTTTAGGTTACATCCATGGCAAGTATAAAAGAAGCAGAGATGCTTCTCTGTAGGACTGAAGAAAAGGTCAGGATAAATAACAATTCTTATTCTAAATGCAGATTTTAGTTATTTTGGAATGATTTTTTTTTTCTAAAAAGCAATATGAAATTAGACGTGAGAAAGACAGCTACCATAGCTTTAAAACATGATATGCCTAAATGTAGTTTACTTTTTATACACCGATGATTAAGCAAAATATATAAAGGAAATTTCAGTGGTTTCATTATAGGCCAAGGAGACTGTATCTGTCCCAACCACAGTACATGGCTATATCACTGTATCTTTTGGTTAAGTGCCACTGGTACATATTAAGATGAAAAACAAAATCAAACAAAAAATATGTTTGGTCCGAATGGACACATTTTATCTCCCAATTTTGGTATCAAGGCTTTTCTCTTCTGTTTGGGTTCCATTGTTAAGTGCACAGAAATAGACAGCAGCATTTGTACTGAAACCCTCACATACCAAACAGCATATTCTAGGAGGTAAAAACCAAACACTAAATTCTACCCTCAAGGTGTCAAGTGTTCAGGATAAGAAGCAGTGTGACCCAGAGGAGGCAGCAGCCAAGGGAAAGACAACATGGGGGGAGGGGAAATGGAACAACGAAAACCTTTGTTTCATTTTCATGCCAGGAGAGGATCAAGGTGTAGCTCCTGTGTTAGCACCAGGACAACTAGGAAAGGTCAGGTGCAAAGGGTAGAGCACAATCAGCAGATATTTCACAAGGATAATTTTTGCTTTTCACTTCTCATTCTTCACAGTGCATACCTCAAGAGCTGCCTTGAAGAGTAAAGAGGCAACTCCTTTCACAGCTCAAAAGAACTGATTTTTGCCAGGACTAAATCAGCAGTTTTCCTCTGCTCTCAAAACTGTCTCACTCCCTAGAACTGTCCCCCTAAACTGAATATTCACTGATGCTAGCCAATGAGCCAAGTGCAAAATACATTGAAACCTTCATTGCCAAACCAGTCCTTAAGCCAAACTCCACAGAAAGACAGTACTAATGCAACTAGGGGGAGTGCCTCTAAAGATCGAGCCTTCATGCACAGACACAGAGCACAGAGGTACAGAACGGAGTTCATCTCAAATAGGATAGGAATTCCTATCTTGTATACTAGAATCTGCTTTTTTCAAGGTGGAGAGATAGGTCTGGTTATCACTTGGAGTTTGGTTACACATATGCCTTTCTATTGCTGTTTGGACACTTTGCACCAGGCAGTATCTGTGAAGTCATCATCTCGTGACCCATGAGAAAGAAGTCACCAACTCAACATTAAGCTCCCAGACTGTGTAGGGCTGGATCAGGACCATTACCCCAAGGTGAGGGTCTCTCCAGGAGAGAACCTTCTGCCAGATTGAAATTCCTCTGCTCCAGTCTCATGGTACCAAGGAGGATTTCTCAAGACAGTATCTTTGAGCTCTGTGATTTCATGAGCCACATCAAGGAACCTTCCACACTACACCTGAAGTAGATCCTCCCTTCAAACCTGCTAAAATTGGACAGGTCATCTTCTCTGGCATTCAACTGGAAGCCGTGGCGATGGGTTTCTTCAGATGTTGGCTCATGAGTTCCCTGGCACGAGACACTTGAATGTGTTCGTAGCATGAGTTACAGACGAGAACTGGGTCATAGAGTTGTTGATCAGGAATGGGCAGCTTCAGGTGGCAGCATCCAGCGCAAAATACATTCCCACAATTTCTGCCAAAGCACAAAAAAGATACAGTTTACCAGAAATGACAAATAACTGAGAATGCATGAATCAAAAGGCTCTCCAAGAATAAATAAGATTAGGGACAAACACAAATAGTTCCCATACTTTTTTTTTT
>PVIR01040083.1:0-13543 GCA_004026965.1 Petromus typicus | reverse complement strand
AAGATATAATTTAAGTGAAGGGACATCTATGTAAAATACTTTTGAAAGTTAATGCCAAAATGAAATGTAGAAAATTATCACTACACTAATTGCTTTAGTTTTTAGTTGACATGGGATTCGATTTTTTTAAAAAAATTTCATTTTCTTCATTGTTTTATTGGAATATTTCACATAGCA
This sequence comes from Petromus typicus, assembly GCA_004026965.1. Lineage (NCBI taxonomy): Eukaryota > Metazoa > Chordata > Mammalia > Rodentia > Petromuridae > Petromus > Petromus typicus. Next base: position 13,366 of record PVIR01040083.1, on the reverse strand, counting down.
TAATTTCAAATAATGGTTTATAGTTTTAGTTAACTTTGGCCTTAACTCTAATCGTGATTTCTCATTAGATTATCACAAAACATGGAAATTATTTTATCTTGTTTTTAAAAACATGCTGTGTCCTTCTTTGAAATTCTTTAAATCACTCCTTAATGTTTAGCACCACTTTCATTCTCAATCTTCCTCTCTAGAAAAGAGACAGACAGACAGACAGACAAAACATGTAGTGTACCCTTTTAATATCCATAAGATTTTTTTTTCAAAATTTTAAATAAAGGCTCAGAATTTTTTATCCTTTGTAGAATATCCACTTCCAGGACACTCATGTCCATGTAAGGAACATTTTAGGAAAACAGAAAAGATAGGGAGCACTAATGTCACACATATTATCTTTCATCTCCAAAACATCTTCCCTTCTCCCGTTGCACCTCTCCTATGCTCTGCTCACCCTCCCTCTTTTATGTTTTTCTCTCTTCCTCCCTCTCCTTCCCTAACCTCTCTACCCCAGCTACTCTCCAGCTGTTCTCCTTCCAGGCAGATCCTGCTGCAAACAATCCCTGTGCTTTCACACACTGAGGAACGTGTTCTGTCACCAGCTCCTTCCAGCCACCCACTTCACACGGTCACAACTGGGGAAGACCTGGCCAAACAACTCTTCGGACTTCAAAGAAAATGTCACAGCTCCTGTGGTGTTACAGTGTATCCTATTTCCTTAAGGAAGGAAAACAGATGACTTTGACCAAAAATAAATAAATAAATGAAAATAAATAACAAATGAGTGTCTACATTTTGGGCTGAACATTTCACATACATCTACACACAGAGCACAAAACTAGGCTGACTAATAATATCTACTGCCAGTACTATTGTACATATTTTAAGAGATACAAAATTAATTTTCATTATTATAAATTATTTAGACAGATGAAAAATTGACCTATGTTATACTTATTTTTCTTCCAAAGTCCATTTATTTGGATAGTGGGTCAAATGAAGAAAAGAAACACTTTTTTTACATTATGTTTTGTATCCCATTATGTACACTCAAAGTCCTACTTGGAAAAATTGCAAACACAAAAGTTTTGACACACTGAGCATACCTGTTCCTTTTACCACTGTTGATCTCAACCTGATGACGATTATAGTTTGGACTTTTGAATATGATAGGGTTGTATGGAGTTTCCTCTCTCCATGATTATGTAGCAAGATGCTATAGAAAGTAGACCAGAGTTGTCTTTATTTGCTTTTAAATAAATGGTCAATAAATATTAGTTTTATTTATCATATAAAATAAATGAAAGATGAAAAATTTTAAATTGCGAACTACCAAACTGCTATTAACTGCTTTTAAAAATTCACTTTATTTTCTATGGTTGATCAAAAAGCCCTAAATACATTCAATATCATTGAATGCTGTGTTATGTGCAGGTACCAAATCCCCAGGATAAATGTAATAGTTATATACTGCAAATAGGTATTAATAAAAATTTTAAAAATAGATCAATTAATGTATTTTTGTGTAATTATGTAATATTTTATATAGTCTTTTCATTAATGTTATGAAAAAATAAAATGAATGGTTACTCATTATTTGTAAGTTAAATAAATTTTATATCTATATAGTCTGGAAAGATGCTACAGAACCAAAAAAAATCTAGACATACTCAACTGTGAGCATAATTTAATTGTACTAACAGATATGAGTTACTACACAAATATTTCATATTTAATTCCATTTGAAATAAGCCACTTTTACTAATTAAAATACCTTTTAGAATTATACTGAATCTTTTTAGAAATTCTTAGAATTATAATAGTGACCATAAGTAACCAAGCAAATTCTCTTCAGCTTTTTGAAGAGCTGAATCACAAAATTTGAATAATGTGAAGAATATATGAAAATTCACATTTTTCCAATGTAATCTTAACTTTATTTCTGAAAATAATATTTTAAAATTCTATTTTGAATAATCATAGTCTCATATTGCTTATTCTTTCATTAGTATTTTAGTATTTATTTCAAGAAAAGTGCTACACAATAACGTGGACAATATATATTCAAAAGTCAGTCTGAGACAACTTGCATATTTAATTTAATCATGACCTATGTTTCCTAGCACCAAGCTTGTATTTATGTATAATTATACATTTTTTCATTTGTTTAGTCTTTGTTTTGTTTTTAGATCATGCTGAAATCTTTTGATGTAACACAACTGATGACAACAATGAAGTCTGGTAAGTCATAGCCATGATTCCTTATTATAGTTTTTTCCATTATCACATAATTAATATATAGGATATTATTATCTACAGAAAGAGGGAAAATAATCGAACATCTCTCATTATACAATTTTCTGAATTTCACATCATGATGCGTTTTTAAAGGCTTTATTTTTTAAAGTGTATATGAAAATAAAATGTCAGAAATTGGCAATAAACAAAAAGTAAAAATTCTCCTCTAAGAAATCAATTATCTGTCCACTTTCTGGACATCAGATACTTTCTTCTCAGATGTGTGTCAGAAAATGTACCCTTAGTGTGAATCCCTCAAAAGGCACTTTCTCTGAAGATAGGTTTGACAGTGTGAATGGAAGAAAACTTGAAATCCCAGTCACCTAAAGTTTTTGTATATTGATGGGAAATGCTTCCTGCATGCGTTTGTGTTAAATTCGTTATAGGATGTTTTCCTGGTATTTGGATATTTCTCAACTATCACTTGTGCTATAACAGGGCAACTTGACAACTGTGGGAATAAAATGGACAGCTAAGAGCTGCCATAACTTAAATAAGAAAAATATAAAATGGGGCTTCCCAGGCACAGGTGGATGCTAGGTCAAAAATCAGAGATTACCCATAAGTCTTTCTTAAATCTGTTGTGTTTCATCTTGAAATTCATACCCATGTTCTTTCATTAATGATTATTGTTTATATTTTATGTATTTCCACTAGGTTTTATGAAGCCTTGACTTCTCTTTGTGTTTCCTTGATCTTAGGATTTATATATTAATTTCCCTTTACTATTGTTTAAGTCATGATGACCACGTTTGTAAGGCATACAAGATTTTTGTGTTCAATATGCATTAACAAGTGGAGTAGTCTCTCCTATATGTTATAAAAGCAAATTCACAGCAATATTATAAAAATAAGCATCACTCAAACATTATGATGTTAAACTCATGCACATGACCTGATATCTTGCCAGTAAGAGAATGTATATCCCAACTGGGCCCACTAAATACAAGAGGCTGTTTTGTGTTGTGTCTGACTCTTTCCTTCATTTAGAATTTAAGAATTATGTTAAATGAGTGATCTTCTATGACAAAATCCATAAAATGTCTTTGAAGCTTATATTATTTGCTAAATGATGAGGGTAGAAAATAACACCATTTTGGAGAAGTAGACAGAAAACTGTCTTGGATATGGATTGGCTTATCTGCAATAAAAAGATTTCGGGACAGAAGAGCTGACCACAGTTTTTCTCATTCCATTGTCCAACATTCACATAGCATTCCAAAACACACAAATATTAATTAGCTCAAAGTACACAGCTCCAGGTTACAAGTCTACAGAGGAGAATAAATAGGCTTCTTGTCCTCAGAAAGTTTATCGTGCTCGAAGGAACTCTAACTCACAATTTTATATCATATATTAAATGTAATTACAGGATATGAGGAAAAATAAAGAGGGGCTAAAGTCTAAGAGCAGGAAGAGCCTGAGCAGAATGGCTAATGGTGAAGGGAGATCAGGAATAATTTCTGCAGTAATTAACACCTAGGCTGTGTCTCGAAGGGGAGCTTGCTTTCATGTGTGTGGAATTGGCAGCTCCATTCCCATACATTAATTAAGGAATTTCCAGAGTTATCCTGAAGGCACAATCCTGTCTTCAACTTCCAAAAATTTACTTACAAAGCCAACAACAAATAATTCATCACCTATGAATTGCTTCACTACTGTTGTAATTTCTTCTATTGGTTTATTTTATTTTTAAAGTGATGTATATAGCATGTGCTTTACCCTCAGGAAAATTTCAATAAAAATTAGTATGAAGACAAACCAGAGAGTACATGTGATTTTGCCCTTCTTTTCTGAAAGCTATTTGAACATGATATAAATTGTATATGCCTTAAAATAAAGAAGGTTCATTGATTTGGGGGCTTAATATAGTACTATGTTTGAAGGTGTATATGAAGGCCAATATATAAATAAGAATTCTTTCATATCAGAATTCTAGATTTGCTTAAGGGAAAGGGGATGAGACATACTATTTAAAAATTTTTCTTTCTGGGTCTTTTGTGTTTCCAGATGAATGTCTGGATACTTTTTTCTCTAGATCTGTGAAATAGTCTGTTGGAATTTCAATCAGAATTGTGTTGAATCCATGTAGTAATTGTGGGAGTATAGCCATTTTGATGATATTCCTTCTTCCTACTAGGAGCAAGATATGTGTTTCCATTTTTTGATATCTTCTTCTAACTCCTTTTTCAGAGTGCTTCAGAATAGAGGCCTTTCACCTCCTTGGTTAGATTGATTCCTAGATATTTCATTTTAGGGGTGCTATTGTGAAAAGGACTGACTTCCCAATTTCTATATCAGTGGGTTTGCTGTTTGTGTATACAAGGGCAATTGATTTTCGAGCATTGACCTTGTGTCCAGCTGTGCTACCAAATTTAGCAATTAGGTCCAGCCATTTTTTAAATGAGTTTTTAGGATCCTCCAAATAGAGCAGCATGCCACCAGCAAAGAATGACAATTTAACTTCTTCTTTTCCTGTCTTTATTCCTTTTATTTCTTTTTTTTTTTTTGCCTAATTACTATGGCTAATATTTCCAGAAGTTTACTGAACAGAAGTAGTGAGAGAGGACATCCTTGTCTTTTTCCTGATCTAAGTGTGAAAGGTTTCAGTTTGCAAAAGCAATTCTAAGCAACAGGAATATGGTGGGGAGTATTATAATTCCACACCAGCAAATATATTATAAAGCCACTGTGATAAAAACTGCATGGTAGTGGCAAAGTAATAGACCTGAGGAACAATGGAGTAGATTAGAAGATTCAGAAACTACTCCAGATACACTGAGTCACCTCATCTTTGACGAAGGAGCCAAAAATCTTCAGTGGAGGAAAGATAGCCTCTTCAACAAATGGTGCTGGAAAAATTGGCTTTAACTTGCCAAAGACTAAAGTTAGACCTATCTCTTTCACAGTGTACCAAGCTAAAATCAAAGTGGATTAGAGACATAAATATTAAAACAAACACTCTAAAATGGCTTCAAAACAGGTTAGGTAAAACTCTTGAAGACACTGGCTTAGGGAAAGACTTCCTGAGCAAAACCTTTATAGCATGAGAATTGGCAGAAGTAATCAACAATTGGGATTTCATTCTATTAAAAAGCTTCTGCACAGCAAAGGAAACCACCAACAGAGCAAAAATGCAACCAACAATATAGGAAAGAATCTTTACCAGCTCTTCCTCAAACAAAGGGCTACTATCTAGAAAATATAAACAGCTTAAAAAATCATCCCACCCAAATTTAAAGACCTAATTCAAATATGGTCATATGAAATGAACAGATAATTTTCAAAGGAAGAAATAAGAGCAGCTAAGAAGTATATGAGTAAATGTTTGATATCATTGGTCATTCGAGAGATGCAGATGAAAACAACACTGAGATTTCATCTCACTCTACAAAGAATGGTTGCTATGTCAGAATTAGCCAACAACAAATGTTGGTGAGGTTGCAGAGAAAAAGAAACCTTTCTCCACTGTTGGTGGGAATGTAGACTTGGACAACCTTTGTGGAAATTCCTCAAAAAGCTTGGATTGGAGTTCTCATTTGATGCAGTCAACTCTCTGCTAGATATAGACAAAAGAGTTAAAAGATTCATATCACAACTACATATGTCCACCCATGTTTATAGCAGCTCAGTTTGTGATTGCTAAATCTTGGAAACAACCAAAATGTCCATCAATTGAAGACTGGATAAAGAAGATGTGGTAATTTTACAGAATGGAGTATTATTCTGCCATTCAAAATGATAAAACTGAGTCATTCATACTCAAATGGATGTACCTTGAGGACGTCCTCATAAGTGAAAGAAATAGGTCACAGATGTGTAAATATCGTGTCTTTTCTCTGGGATGATAAAATGAAAATGTAAATGAATTCTAATATATATAGTTGATATTGTGAAGTAGGAAATATTTAAAAAGAAAGAGAGTGTAGGGGAAATAATGAGGGAGAAATTGAGATAGTAATTTAAAAAAGGAAACAAAACTTATGTATATAGGGCATGGGGCATTGCAGGGCAGGGGGGAGGAGAAAAAAGGAGAATCAAGTTATCCTATTCTGTCATAAGCTCACAATGTTGAATATGATGATGATTTGTATTCATAATGTACCAATAAAGATTTGAATTTAAAAAACTTATTTCTTTCTGGTTGGTTGTGTCATAAAGAAATGGAGAAGAGCTCTAAGTGTTATGCTTTGTTTTTACAAGGAAAATAAGTGAACCCATATTTACTTTCAAACAACCTTGAGAGCTCAGTTGAATCCATTGGGAATGGAGGGGAAAGAAACAGTCAATGTTTTATATTTATTAGCTGTAGAATTAAATTAGCTTTGTAGGTATGTGAAGAGAGCTTTACTGATTAGCAAAAAGTAGAAAGGCAGAAGGTATACATCTAAAAACATTTGTGTAATGACAAATATTGCTACTGAGATAGTTTAAAATATTTTGTCTTACAGTGTGTGGCATTTAAAGATATAATTGCTTCTCCTTTAGTGCTATCTAATCCAGGAAAACAGTGTAGGGAGTGTTTTCCTATTCTAATTTAGAGAGATAAGAACTCTGACAGGGGAAGGAAATGTGTGCACTCTTCCTCTTGTGTAGAAATAATCTACTTCAAAACAGAATAGTCCCAGCAGATGTGTTTGGGCCACTATGTGGACTGATGTGTGCTTCCTCAACAAATCAGAACAAAGAGAAAATGCATTTTAGTTATCATACTGGAGAGTAGAAATAAAATATTACAAAGCAAATTGTTTTTGGCCAGTTTCTCTGTCAGAATTGCGAAGCAAAATGTCCTTTCCATTTTTCCATGGATGTGTCAAAAATTCCACTCTGAGTGATATCTGAGGTCCTAATTCAGGAAGGGGACTCAGAGGGCCCTGGTCATGGTGACAGGAACCAAAGTAGTTAACTTTATTTATTAACGCTTTTGCTAATAAAAATTTTACTTAAGATGAGCATATACTATTGTCTTTGATGCCATCATTCTGATTAGTTTAATTACATAATTGAATTTGATTAAAGAAAGAGATTATAGTTAGAAACTAGCTACAATTTTAGTTGGTTTAAAAAGGAAATCAACATATAAATACCTAAAGTGTCAAGAGGAATTTTATCTTAGACAAAGTTCAATTTTCATAACTTAGCTCAGAATTGAAAGATAGATCTAAACCTTGCTGGATAGACACAAGGCTTTAGAACTATATTGTAGTCAGAGATATGCTTTGGTCTCTAGCAGTATTTTGCAACCAAGTGTATGTACATCCACATTTATTTATCTTCAAACTGTCACTAGATTGAAATAGATTCGCTCAAAGGTCTCTTTAATTATAAAATATTACATAAAAGCAAAAATAGAATAACAACATTATACAACCATACTATCAATAGATTAAAACAGTTTAATAAAGATAACTATCTGTTGCACAATAAGATGGCATAATCAGAAAATATTATCAAAGCTAAGATGATGAAATAATGCTAAATCATGTAAAGTTTAGTTTTTATGAGATCAGTGTTTAAATTTTATAATTTTAAAACATTACTTGTTTACAACAGTGATTGTTGTCCATCAATCAACACAATTCTTTATTTATGTGACTCAAATCTAAGTGTGTTAGCAAAGAAATGACATGATTTTTTTAAAGTATTGTCATAAAGTTCTAATAAATAGTGTAGTACATTATTTGTAGTGCCAACAAAGCACTTTTTGGCTCTATCCATCTATCTATCTGTCTACCTATCTATGTTATAACAAAGTGGAATATTACAGTTGACATCTGATAGCACATATCAAGGTAGTAAAATTTGGATACCAAGATGGGTTTTAAAGCCATACTATGAATTTGTAAAGTATAGAGAATATTAAGCCATTTTAAGGAGTTTAGCTTCAAAGTTGCAACATTGTGAACAGTGAGCACTATGTTGCTTGGTTCATTGTTGGTGAAGATCATACTGACTGCTGTTTTGGTACTACAATTCATTAACACAGTGGCAGGGTAGGGATGACATGGCTGTGAGGAGAAATGGCCAGCTTCTCTATTTAACTGTAATTTGAATAAGTGTAAGATTTTCTTTTAAACTAACCATATCTAAAGGAAAGAAAGCAGACAGTGCTGACAGCAGAGTCTTAGGTTGAGCACTGGAGTGACAGGGTTACAATGTGCTGGGAAAAAAAGAGACCATGTAGGAAAGGGGTTGAGGGAAGGATCAGAGTTCAGTGTTGAGCTTGTGAATCAGAAAGGATCATTCAACTTTTAATAGATTCACTGATTCAAAAATCATCATAACAAATGTATGTTGTATTTATTGTTTGTTACTTTTTTTGGTCTTCTTATTTTTCTGCTATACTATCTGATTCTGCAGTTTGCCTGGTTTCTTTTTATGGTTTGTTTAGGTTCGAGATACAGATATGTACAGAGTACTTTATGTCAGGAGAATTCATTTTTCCTCTAGTATATTTACATTTATTTGTGTAGGTGACTAGATTAATGGCAAACTACACCTTAACAGCAGAAATTGAAATTAAACTTTGCAAATGTATTTCACCTTGATTTTACAGATGAGAAATTTTGCCAGGGTTCTACTCAAATGCTTGAACGATTTACCAAAGAACATTGTGGGACTCAAATCAGACTTTTAAAAATTTTTGTACATATTTCAAAACCTGTCATCGACTTTTTGATATTTTAGTCACTTCTAGACTTGACTGATAATCTTAAAAGGAATATGAGCTAAAACAAAGATTATCCTTTACCAGATATTGTCTTTTATTTGACCTTGTGATTCTTAAAATAGTCTGTCTCAGTCCTCCCCACACTCCATCACTGAATATTGAACAATTTTTGTTACCATGATATAAAGCAGGATTTTATGACCATCATATATTTTTTTAAAGTTTAAATTTATATAGTCTATTGTAGCTCCATGGCCCATGTGATTTCTGAGGACTACAAAGAACTGTAGGAAAACATGCTCTTTTTTCTGTCACATAACTTAAAGATAATTTATTCTTATGAAATAAAACTAGGATGTCTATTTAAATTTAAATATATTTTTTCCTCTTTCTCCAACTCTCTGTCTACCCCTGAAGTAGTGTTTTACATAAAAGATTCCTCAAGTAATATCACTTTTAGAATATACAGTTTCAAAAAACTCAGGTAAAAAAAAATATTCACTGTCAGAGTGGCAGCAAGGATACAGATTAATACACTAATATTAACAGCAGGGTTACAGCACTAAAAAGATAAAAGGCCAGGCTGCAAGCATTAAGTAGCAAGGTGGAGGATGGTTCAGGGGCCCAGGAGAATGGTCATGATCTGGTGCCATCTAGTGCCATCTAGTGTCAGATTTCTGCTAATCCAAACTATCAGTGGAGGTGATGGGGACCTGTGAGTTGGGGACTGCCCTGCCGCTACTGCTAGGTATTCAGTACAGAAGACTTGAGGGAGTTTTCCCAGCATTCTCTGTGCTCCTTCTGCTACTCCAGCAATGAACTTCTATTGCTTCAAATTCAGGGCAGACCATCTAATGGGGGCTGGGATTCTCAGTCATCCTATTTCAAATTCAGTTTGAGGTAATCTCTAGATGTTGGAGTTTTCTCATCATTCTTTCCACCTCATTTTGATTAACCTCCCACCTCACTAGGGGTGAAGATTGGCTTCTCTTGGGGAAGAGTTATTTTTAGGTCTGGTCCCCACCAGCTTTGTTTTATATTACACAATTTTTTAAATAAAATCCTGATCACTAGCATCCTCATTTATGCTACATTAGTGGGAAGATTTTAATTCCCAGGAGAAGCGAGTGCGAATTTCATGTTTGTCCTCTTCCCACAAAACATTTCCATCTGCGTGCATGTACACTGAGGAACTTCCCCAGGTCCCCCTGTGACACTAATTTTTCTCCATTGCACCAAGGCAAAGACTGTTCAAAGGTGTTGAGGATGAGGTGAGGGTGTCAGAGTTTCTAGGAATTCTAAATTTTCATGATAACCTGCACTGAAGTATTTTTAGTTATTTGTATTAGAAGTATAGGGTAATGAGATTTGGAATGTGTATGTCAGTATATACCTAAACCATGTTGGCATTATTTTCACCCCATCGCTCTCTTCTCCCTTTCCCTTCCTTGCTCAACCCCTTCCATCTTTTGACAACCTTCTAGTTTCTTGCTTTTTCTCCACCTTTGTCTAAATTCACTTATTTTTATATTTATCAGGGTAAAGAAAACTTGCGATTTTTAACTCTCTGGGGCTGACGTATTTCATTTGTCAACATGATCGCCAGTTCCATGCAATTTTCTGCAAATGCCCTAATCCCATTCTTCTTTATAGTTGAATAAATGCATTGTGTTTATATAACACATGCACTTTATCTACATAGCTCTTAAAAGACATCAAGGCTATTTCTACCTAATATTATTTTTTCAAATCTTTATTGGTACATTATGAATATACATCATCATTGCATTCAACATCGAGAGTTTGTACCAGAATTTGACATGATTTGATTCTCATTTTTCTCCTTCCCCCATTCTCTTACCCCACCCCCATATACATAAGTTTTGTTTCCTTTTTTAAATTACTATCACATTCTTTTTCCCCTCATTATTTTCCCCTACACCCTCTTTCCTTTTAAATATTTCCTATTTCACAATATATACTAGAACTCATTTACATCTTCATTTTCTCATACCAGTGAAAAGATATGATATTTACACATCTGTGACCTATTTATTTATTATTATTAATCATGTCACATTTCATCTTCCAAAATTCATCATAATTTCAGATGCTTTCTTTTTACATGTTTATGGATGCTCTTTACTTCTCTCCTATACTACTAAAGACAAAATGTTTCTCCTGTTCACTGTCTTTTCAAAAGAGTTTAACACTCTTTGGAATTTATTTCAACTAGTTGTCTTACAGCCTTTCTTCTCTGATCTACTGAAGAAACATTATATTTGGACATGACCCATTAATTTTTCCTTCCTTCCTTCCTTCCTTTGTGTTTCTTCTTTCAAGTTTTCTTTTCTTCCTTTTTTTGATATTAAAATGGTGGCAACATTCTCTTCAGATTTTCTACATTTCCAACAGAAGTGGAAGCTGTACTAGCCATACTGAATAATAACTACATAGATATCATTTTTGCTTCCAAATATATTCTAAAATGAATTTAATCATATTTATTATATTCTTTCATTTGTAAAAGTGCTTCTTGAGTGACTTGGCCTTTACATCAGTATAAGAACTCATAGCTGTTGAGTGTTTCCTATGAATGAGACAGTCTTATTTATCTACTTCATGTCTTCATGCATACAATTGCATTTAGTATCATCAGCTACTCTATGAAGTGTATGACACTATTTTAACCTTATTGTTAAGGAAGCAAACTCAGACAACACCAGACTTACAGGCATGTGACCTTCATAGTAAAGTCCATGAACCCATTCACAGAAGGGCCCACAACTGGATTAAAAAGTCTGCTATTTTTACCCCTTGAAATTTTTAACAATGTTATCTTTGAAATTCAAGGAAGATCTAGAAGACCATAGAACATAAGTGAGCAAAGGAGATTGTCTTGTGAGAATAGGACAGTGTGTGCTCATGATAGTGGATGCAAGAGAAAAAAGGGTTCCACATATGGCAGCACTGGACTGCATGGTAACAGCATGGCAGACTTTCTACTCCCCAGAGCCCATGGCTGCGCATGTCCACAGACAGGACCTCACTGACCTGAGGGATGGGCAAGAACTCTCAGTGAGTCAGAAAAGGTATTTTTGCAGCAAACTATCACAAAATAGAGAAAAGTACACATATATTCTTGAAGTAAAGCATATCAAGAAGGAATTATAATTCTTTGAAGAGTCTGAAATTTCAGGCTATGAAAACTTTTGCCTATTTGAAAGTAAATATCCATGATTTTAAGAATAGAAACATTTATAGAGATCATCCAGTACCTTGGAGAGAAAATAAAGCAATTTTCTTATCAAGCTTCAGATGAACCAGTAATGAAAACAATTTTAAAATTAGTTTTTCATTTAAATTGAACATGCAGAGATAAAATGCATTGACAAATATCTTAATTATAAAGACACCATGAATCAACTTCCAAATTCTTAAACTGAGTTCATAAGGTACAAGAAATGACAAAGTGTTAAAATATCATTGTTTAATTTTATATTTAAAAGTTCCAATTACACAAAATTGATTTGCATTAAGAACAAGTAGTATAGTCTAGTAGTCTATAGCACTAGTAGTTGCTTTATGAAAACAATTCTTTTCAAAATACAAGTTATGGAAAATTACTTTCCAAGATGGCCTACTATCTAGAAAATGAATTTGTCTCATCATTTTTGATGCCATAGTAAATAAATTTCCAGAAGGTGAACCAAAATATTCTAGTACTCAGTGAAAATACTATCTTTGAAAAGTATCATTACTTGTCTTATATACAATTATGACACCAAAGTGTTAATTAAATTTTACAGCTGTCAGTCATGTATTATTATCACATTTATTACTTACATCATAAAATACTGTTCTAAAGCCATGTGTACTATTTTAGTGCCCTTAACATCACTTTTTCTTGCCTTTTTCACTCTGTATCCCACTTTCACATATTGCAATTGGTTCACAAATTAGTAGGCATTCATGTAGGTACTTCTGAGATGTGATCACAATATATAGTGAATGTTTAAAATTTTTTTTAAAATAGCTTCTTAGAGTAAAAGACACATTGCCATTAATTGTCCTCAAGAATCTTCCCCTCTATTTGAAAATATTTATCCCTTGCCCTTGCCACTTTCTGAAACAGTATTGGAGATTCTCTTTTGAGGGTGGGCTTGTGTTGCAGATGTGCTGAATCAACTCAAAATGTTTATATTTCATAGATGTTTTGACTTTAAGGAACAGCCAAATCCATATTTGGTGAATAAGATAGATAAGGCCTCAATATAATGTATTCAAAGCTTACCTTTCCATCTCTTTTCTGCAGTAGCATTCACTGTGTTTCCCAGAACTTCCAGAACTGCTTCAGAAAGTGAGAAAAACAATGTGACAATTGTGTTGAAAGGGAGAAATATT
>PVIR01040082.1:0-13536 GCA_004026965.1 Petromus typicus | reverse complement strand
AGCGGAGCCTCCTGGGCAGGCGGTGCCACCAGTGCTGGCCTCCGGTGGCTTCCCTGTAATCCCCAGCTGCAGCTTGTGCCACTCCCTGATACCAGGCATGGGGCTCTGGGCCCTGTCGCTGTCCTTTGTGTGAGGGGGGCAGCCTGCCAAAAATTCAGGGAAGGGTAGCATGGAAGTCAGGCTCAGTTACAGCCGGGGAAATGGGAACCCAGGGGGTGAAGTGGGTTGTCAAGGTCACCCTGGACAGCTGGTCCTGAGGTGATGCCAGGTTTGCCAAGGCAGACTGATGCCCCTTGTTCTTGAGGACACGCAGGGGCGGCATTTACATGGAGCAGGGAGGGGATGCCTTTTGGCACCTTTAGCTGAGTAGCTAGGGGAAGGCTGATGTCTCTGAGCACCCGCTTTGGCCCAGCTGTCCTCCAGCCCCTCAGTAAACACACTAGGTCACAGCAGGAAGCCTGCTTGTTAGTGCGGCTTCACAGCAAGCCCCAGATTTGCCTGTCCCAGCCAAGAGTGCTCCTTGGAAATCTTTTTCTACATTGAGGGTTGAACCCAGGACCTTCCCACTGCCCGATCTCCTCAGCCTGTCCCCAGCACTTTTTAAAATTGTAAGCCAGGCTCTCGCTAAAGTTATCCGGGCTTGGCTCGAGTTTAGTGTTCTTCCTGCCTCAGCCTCTCATAGTAGCAGGATTCCAGGCCTACGCCCCCACGCCTGGCTGCCCCTGCTCCGTGTTAGGTAGAAATTCCTTTGCTGTCACTTGTCCTGTCCGTCTCACCTTCTGTGTCCCTCGGGCCTCCCACTTCCTCCCATGTGCTCCAGCTGTGTCAGGTGGACAGCCCGATCTGCAGTGGGACTCCAGCATTGGCCCTGGGGAAGCCACCAGCTCAGTGACCTTGCGTCTCAAACATTGCTTACATCCTTACTCTATCTTTATGTCCTGCACCACAAAGGATGGGGTGACAGAGACTTAGGTGGCTGCTGCCCCAGGTCTGTGTCATAGTTGGCTCCGTCTAAGGCCAAGCTGGGGACATGGGGTGAGGGAATGTTTGGGGTGGTGGGGAAGGCTGGCTGCAGCCAGTCTGGCCACCTCCCAACAGATGGGCAGGATGTGGGGGAGCCCAGGGCGGTCTTCTGTGCGCTTCCCTGTCCCCTCCAGGACTCTGCTCTATCCCTAGGTCCTCAGCTGTGCCCCAGCAGCCCCGCCCAGGAACCCCAGGCCATTTCGAGGCCTACGGGACCCCCAGATTACCAAGAGCTGCATTGTTCAGAGACCTGTGTGGTTGAGCAGCGCGAACTCGCCCGTATCCTGGCAGTGCCAGTGAAGTACGTCCTGGCCTCTGTGTAGCACTGTCTGGGCATAGACGTGGCTCACTCATGCTGTCACTCAGTGCCCAGGGGCGGCCAGGAGACGTGTCCTGTGACAGTGCTCCTGCTGCAGAGCCACGTGGCTGGAGCTCTCTCTCAGGTCTCCACATCTGGCTTCCAGCTCAGACTGCCTATGCCCGTCGTGTCTAACCCAGTGAGGCCCAGGGGGAGGGCACCTGGGCCCGAGCTGGGAATCAGCTTCCATCAAGGCTGCTCGTAAATCTCAGGGGTGTGTTGTTGCTGGAGCAGAGCTGGCCTGTCCTGGCTGATGCCACACACCATCTGCCTTTGCCTTCCCTGTGGAGGTACCTGGGTATTCTGTGTTGCTCTGGTTCTGTTTGTAGAGGCAGAGTCTCACTATGTAGTTCAGGATGGCCCTGGGCTCACTATGTAGCCCAGCCTGGGCTCAAGCTCTTGGGGATCCTCCTGCCTCAGCCTCCCTAGTGCTAGGATTACAGGCATAAGCCACCATGCCCTGCAAGTGTTCAGGGGACGTGTCCTGACCCACTGTTATATGTCAAGCATCGTGCTGGTATTGGTATAGGAAGGGCAGTGCCAGTTTGTGCTATGTGTGGCTCCCTGGAGTAGTACACCGTCAACCACAGTGCTGGAGAGCTTTCACAGAGCCCAGCCAAGCCTCAGTGCAGCCTTGTGTGGGCTTGGTCTGTTAATGGGACTAGGAAGGGGAGGGGCCACGATTCTCATAGGTCATCATAATTAGGCAGTTTGCAGCATAGACCAATCCAAGGATGTCAAGTCAAGTGGCAGAGAGAGAAAAGACTGAAACCTGACACAACCCACATTTGTTGAGCACCTACTGTGCGCAGAGACTTTCCCTGGCATTCATGCCGTCTGTGTGTGGTCAACTGTGAGCCCTCTGGCTTCTTCAGTTCCACTTGGTTCCCGTCACAGACAGAGGCAGGGGCTCGGGTGTCGAGCTGGGACAGTGCTGCAGACTTTGTTTCCAAATTGGGGCGCCTTTCTGTCCCCCTGCAGCTGTGTCTTTCCAAAAAGGAGCTAAAGCCCTGCCTGGGGAGGAGAGGAAAGGCTCATTCTTGGCCAAGTTTCATTTAATTTTCCATCAGTAGGTGTCAACTGTGAACCAGTCAGAAATGCTAAAATAACAGCTTAAAAACATAGGCACCGAAATGGAAATGTAATTTTAGCGAGGCCGCCAGCCCCTCCTGAAGCTGAGCTCCGCTTGCCGAGTGTCTGTTACAGACATGTAGCACTTCGGGACTGAGCTTGCGGGAGCTGCCGGCAGTATGCAAGTTAGCAGCTCGGGCTGCGAAAGAAGGAGGGGGAAAAAAAACTCCACAGGCAGAAAATTGAAAATAAAAGGAAATGGAGGAGGGGAAAAAAGTAACCCAGCATTCCCGTCTCCGGTTGTAGTTCTAATGGCCTAGGAAATAGCTTGTTAGATTAAAAGGCTTTGCTGGGAGAAAATGAACTCAGAGACGGGGCTAGAGACCATGCTTTGCTTGGTGGGGATGAGGCTGCACATAGGTCCTTGCGTCAGGGCCTCGCTGGTCACTCGGCGCATTTTTGCCTGTCCCGTGGGATGGTCCATCCCCATAGCTTCTTGGCCAGAGTGGCAGCATTGGAATCAGGACACAGCACACAGGTGATGCACGACTGTACCACTTCACCACCAGCCGGCTGTACGGCCGCCGAGGGGACAGTCACGCGTCTACCACGTGTGGGCCCAGCGGGAATGTGTTACTGAGCGACCTGGGTCATGGTGCGAGGTCAGGCTGTGTGAGGCGTGCCTGCGTCCGGGGTCACCAGCTTCCCAGGACTCTGTCTCCGTCATGTTCTCCCCACTCGGACCTCTGCGGGCTTGTCCCTCTGTCCCTTGTTCTTTCTCCGTACCTCCCATCCTTCCCTCCTTTTCTTCTTCCTTCCCCTTCTGTTCCTTCCTCTCACTGTCTCTCTTTCTGTGGTATTGGGGGCCAGATCGATATTTCCAATACCAATCACTCAGACTGGCCTCTTGAACCCAGAGCCTCACCTCGAGCTATATCTCCGGTTCTTTTTAGTTATACATTTTGCGATAGGATCTCACTAAGTGGCCTAGGCTATCCTCACTTGCAAAACTCCTGCCTCGGCTTCCCGAGTAGCTGGGATTACTGGTACTGTAATTGTCACCATATCCAGCGAAGAGACAGCTTTTCCTGATGGTTCCTATAGAATAGCACCTAGAACTCAGCCCCGTCCAAGCCCAGGGCATGAATTTCTTCCAGAAGAGGCTGCAGGCACCAGCTGACTGGAGATAGAGTTGAGGGCGGCAAAAAGACAAATGCTGTCCGCGTGAGGTCTGAATATATTTTAGGTCAGACAAGGCAAGTGGGGGAGGTGCGGCGCTGCCAAGGAGAACCACAGGGTCTGAGGTGGACGGAGCGCTGGTGGGCCCAGGTCAGCAAGCCCACAGAGGCTGCGTACCAGATGGGTAAATAGTGAGAAGTCGTAACTCACACAGCGGTGTGTTCAGAGCTTTGGGTCTGTCTATGCTCTGTACACATGCATCTTCAAAAGGGCCCGGGCCGCAGCTCTGGCTCAGAATTCCTGGAGTCCTTGGAGTGTTGCACAGAATGAGCTGGGCCTGGACCTCCTCCTTTCTCACCCTGCCCGGACCCCACCCCACACTTCTAAGTACTGCATATTCAAGCTTCCCAAGCCCTGCAAGTGTCTGACCAGCCCAGGGGAGGGTGGTGCATCCCTGTTTGCGACCAGACCGCAGCCAGAGGGACCCCCCTCATCATGAGGAGGGGCTGGAGGGAAGGCCAGAGCGGCAGTGTGGAGCCTGAGTCCAGAGCAGTCCCCCTTCCCACCTGCATTCCCCTCTCCCTCCCCACCTGCTCTTCTCCTGAGCAGCTGTCATCTGCTGGCACACTCTTTTATATCTTATTTATTGTTTTTTTCACCTTGAAGCCACACAAGCACTGTGACATTTTACCTCTCCACTTCCCAATGTGGCCTGGTCCCTGTGACAGTGCCAGGCATGTTTGAACAATTACCTGGATACCTGGTTACTGAGCCAGCCCTTCTCAGACCCTCCTGCCTGCCCCGGAAGTTGTTAACCCGCACATTCTCACTGGGGAGGTCTGGGGCAGGTTTGAAACCCTGCATGTCGAGAGTCTGGGTATGGAGGCGGAGCAGGGGCTCCGTGGAGGAGGGGAAGGCGACACCAGCCCAGTCTCCATGAAGAGGGACATTCGGTGCACAAACAGCTGGCCTGTCAGACTGATTGACTCTGAGATGACAACGCAGGACCAGACCTTCCCCGTTCTGCACGGCACCCTCCCCTCCCTCCTGCTTCTCTTACTGTCTCTACAGCTGGCTCAAATGAGCAAAAGACTTCTCTCCAGAGCCGGCTCTGTTTGGCTTTGCACCTGCTGCTGGCAGCTGTCGCCGGCGCGCCTGTTAATGGCACAAATGGAACCTCTAATGGTTGGGGCCGAAGCCCTGGGTGGCAGCGGGGCTGGGGTGCGGGGTGCGCAGACAAATGGGAGTTCCGCCAACTGCCAGGATCTGGGCGGCACCGTCAGCCGGGCAGACGGGCAGACAGCAGTCAGCCCACCAGATGACCGCTGGGCAGCCTTCACCCTCCCTCGCTGCTGTCAGGGACTCAGCGGGCCAGGGGGTGGTGATGGTGAGGTTTCTCAGGCTCCCAGGAGCTCACGTTAAGATGAGGGAGGAACCTTTCGAGTGGCCAGTCTGGGTAAAAACCTGGGCCTGAGTTGTATGTGGGACCCATGGGGAAGACGGGGCTGTTTCTTCTTTTCTTGAAGATTTTGACCGACCTGAATAGTCTTTGAAACTTAAAACTAAGATTATCTCTACTGAATTACCTATATATTCTCAAAAGTCAAGCTTTCTGATTTATAGAAGCAAAGTAAAAGCATGGGTGGTACTTCCTGGGTATAACCAATATCTCTAAGAACAAGCCACCAAATTGGGGGATTTATAGATTTTTTAAAATGTCACTATGCTCCCATTCCCAACAGTGACTAATGCTAAACAGATGCTGGTCATAGTTATGCTTCCTGGGAAAATTCTACAAGGCAGGTACATCGTGTCACTGCATCTCATGAGAGAGGGTCGGTTGTGAACCACAGAGCACCCTGAGTGCTCTTTGCCTGGTCACTGTGTCCTGATTCCCCTAGTGGAGAGGACCTCATTCTACCGTGCTTTCAATTCTTGTGCTTCTAGTACACAGAACAGGTCCTCTACCTCAATGTAGAATTGCAGTGTGAAGCTCAGACCTAGCCAATCAGACCATTTCTCTGGTCACAATGTTTGGTCCTGGGATGATCACATGACCCAAAGAAAGCCAGTGATATTTGAGAATAGGATCTTTTATTTCCCGGAAGGACGTAAAACAGATAGATGTAGGACCTGAAGTTTTTGCCTCAAGCTGTGGCCACCAGAGGGCAGCTTGCCTGAGAGCTGTAATTGAGTAGTGCCTATCCACGGTGGATGTGGAGGTAGGATCCAAGGCCAGCTGAATGAGTCAGAGGTATTTTGTGTATTTGTTACTTGCAACACAATGTCTTAGTTTATACAAAGGCAGGTGTCATCCACATTCCCACTATCTATAAAGAGGGGATGGTGACATCAAACTGGTACCTCCAGGGCCCCTTAGATCTGGGCCAGACCGGGAGGCAGAGCACAGGTGATAACAATTTCTGATTGGATGGCTGAGGGGATGATGGATTCTTGCTCAGCAGATCCTGTGGGGGAAGAGCCAATGTGAAGGGGAGGCAGCGATTCAGTTCGTGCAGCCCCTAGGTGAGAATGAATCTGGAATTCTAGAGTTGGGTTAGAGATGCATTTGGATGTAAAACCAAACTAACCAACCAGTCAGGTAACTACCTGCTCCAACATCATTATCATCACCCTCATCATCAGTGACAAGTCAGCCCCCCTTAAGGAGCTTCAGCAAGACCCCAAACATAGCAGGTGACATCACCCAGATGACCCAGGTGTAGGGAACTAGATGTGTATCCTTATGCAAGGGTCTTTGGGCGCCAGCTGCAGACTGGAGTTAGTTTACTTCTCAGGCCATGGCCCTCCATTATCATTCCATTGGCAAAGACTGGTCTGTTTTTTACTCATTGATTCCTTTTAATCCTTATTCACCCCAGTCCAGCCCCACGGGCAACAGTGCTGTGGGCTCCCCATGTATCTTGTTTGTCCATGTTCTTACACATGTGCCTTACACATGATACCAGCAGAGCACTGCTACAGAACTCATCTGTATTCTACTTTCTCCCTGTGTCTCCACATCACTCATGTTGCCAGGTATATATGCATTTAATCCCCTTCTCTTAGCTGCTGCACAACACTTCCCTGCGGGCATCCTTCACATCTCCCTCTGCCCAGAGAGCTCCCCTCTGCCACACTGAGCTGTGCTGCGGGGACAGTCCTTGTACAGATCAGCTCCCAGTCCTGGTAGGAATTGTTGCGGGCTGCAGGACCATGTACTGGTCAGCCTCTAAGACATTCCGCTGTTGTGTGTGGCTTCCGGGAATTCATTCATGGAATGGGGCTGCCCTGTGTGTCCAGCAGGGTATTATGGAGAGGATGGGATGATATCCAGGAAAGATCATAAACAAGATCCCAACCTCACTGGTTCTTGTACGATTCTTTCTGAGAAGCAGCAGCTGCCATGTTGTAAGGCCCCTCAAATAGTCCCATGGGGAAGTCCAGATGGTGAGAAGCCAGTTCTCTGTCCCCAGCCAGTCCCACCTGCCACCCTGTGTGGGAGCCACTTTAGAAATGGGCCTCCGAGCCTCAATCTCTGACTGAGCCCAGGTCAAGTGACAGCCTTACCTGACATCTTGACTGACAGTTTATCAATAGCATGATCATCCATTAAAACTCTCCCCAAATTCTGAGCCCATAGAAATTGAAATGTTGTTTTAATTTGGTAAATTTTGAGACAGTTTGTTACGTAGCTGTAGCTGACTAATACAACCTGGATGGGAGGTCCCAGGTTGTGAGATATACCTATATGATTTATAATCATGTGTACAATTTGGAGAGTCAGTACGTATTTAAATTTAGAATGAAACTGGTTACTTTTGCTCTGCCACTTCCTCAACTTGGGAATTGGAAGGTTATGCATCAAGTCTTGAAATTTTGAGTGATGGTAGGCCAGCGAGAGCCTTGGACCTTGGTAGAAGTTTTTCTGACCTTCCTTACAGCGTCACCTAAGGACAGAAGCACCATCGAATGCGGCCTGGCCAGAAGAGCCAGAGTTCATGGACTGCAAGGGTGGAAATGTGTTTTCTCTTCTTTCCCCAGTCGTTATCTACAAACCAGATCCCTTCCGTGCCATTACTGCGCTGGTTCCAGTCTTTGTTAAGGAAATGAGCGGCCAGCTCTGGAGGCCTGCTCAGAGCACTTCAGCCATCTCCAGATACTGGGGCTGCTTTGATGTCCCAGCCAGCAGATATGGAGCTGTGCTCCCCAGGGCATTTTCCATTCAAATTCATCTTCAAGTTACAGGTTTTATTCACAAGGTCCTACAGAGTCCCCATTGAAGGCAAGAGAGAGAAGAACAGCCAACTCCCAGGTCACAACAACCATATACTCCCTTTGTGGTTCCCCTAATGTCCTAGGATTGGATAGCACTTTATGAGCACAGAGCTAGTATGTGGCAGAGCAAGATTCCTGGGGCAGCGACTTCCCCAGGTCACCCAGCCTGGGAGTGCAGGGCTGGGGTCACACCCCAGAACTCCTGTCTGCTAATGCCCCCTGCACTCTGCCTCTGCACATGGCCTTGAAGTTCACTGGATCTGGTTCCCAGCCTGGTGTTGCTTCTTGCCAGCAGTGTGACCTTGGGCATGACATTGGTCTTGACAGAGATTCGGTTTCTGCATCCAAAGACCAGAGGGGCAGAAAGAATCTCACATTGAAATAAAGAAATACAAAAGGCTTGTCAAGTTTCAAGCAGCAAGTGCTAGAATGGGCACTTTAGAGGCAGGCAGGGTTTGGGTCTACAAGTCTCGGAAGACGCACAGTAGAGTGTGGACTTTCGCCTAGGGAATTGCAGTCCACAGCGCTGGGGGAAGGGGGCGGGGCCAGGTCTAGTTGAGAAACGCCATCTTCCCTGCAGTGTGGCACCGGATTAGGGATGTGGGCCGCCCTCCATGGGCCCACACGGCTCTGTGAATGTAGAGAAGCTGGGTTTCACACACTGTTTCCCGGGATGGAAAGGGCATGTTGGGCTAAGAGTAGCTACATGCCAGCCTCATCCAAGGGTTAAAGCACTGGGAAGTTCACAGCTGAATGGGTATATTGGGAGATGCGGCCTGATTGGAGGAAGTGAGACTCTGGGGGTACCTGAAGGGCGTGTCCTGTCCCCATTGCCTCCTCCTCTCTTGGCTCCCTGGTGCTCTCTCTGCTCCTTGGCTGCCATAAACCGAACAGATTTCCTCCTCCATGCTCTCTGCCATGATGCTCCGGCCTCCAAGCCACCAGACCATGTTCATTTTTTTTTCCTTCCTGGTACCAGGGATCAAACTCAGACCGTTGTGCTCGCAAGGTAGGCACAGACTGTGGGCTGAGCACTGAAGTCATAAGCCAAAGTCAAGCTCTTCTCCTCCGAGTTGTAGATGTCAGGTTTTTGTCTGACCCACAGAGGCCTCACCACACACTTTTAAGGCAAAAGTAGACCCGAGTGACTGGCTTTCTGCTTTGCCAGTGAGCAGATACAGGAGGCTGTCGTAGGTCTAAAGCCACAGTGAGAGACCAGGGAGGGACTGTAATTGGGGTCTCCTTGAGCCCAAAGTGTTGTGCCTTTTCCCGTTTCCCCTCATGGCCTCCATTCACCTTCCCGTCAGATGCCGCAAGTCCCTCAGAGTTTCCTTATAAAGTTAAAGAGAATTACCAGAGGATCTAGCTAAGTACCCAACTGGAATAAAAGCCAGGGCCTGAGCAGGTACTTGCACACCCGCGTGTACAGCAGTGTTATTCACAATAGCCAAAGGTGGAAGCTGTGCAGGTGTCCATCACTAGACATGTGGTTAAATGTGGCACATCCACACACTGGATAGCATGCAATCACAAAAGGAATGATACATGCCACAGCATGGATAATCCTTGAAAGCACTGTGCTAAGTGAGCAAAACCAGGAATAAAAGTGCAAGTACAGTATTATATGACTCCACTTTAATGAAGTTCCTGGATTAGACACGTGCATGGACACAGAAAGTGGAATAGAGGCTCCTGGAGCTGGGAGGTTGGCAGGAAATGGAGGGTTATTAGTAAAGAAGTAGAGAGTTTGTTCTGGGATGATAATACTGTTCTGTCCAGGTGAGGGTTTCCCTCCAACACATAGAAAGTTTTTTCTTCTTTTTCTTTCAGGTCGGGATAACCTCCCATCTAACATGGAACACGATTTAAGGGACACTCCTGCCCACTGGGCTTGCAGACAGGGCCCAACCTAAACACATCGTGGGTGAACAGCGAGGACTGGCCGCATCTGTTGCCCGTGAGGTCCTGTCTGTCCTAGCACCATGCCCTCTCGAAGTGTGGGCTTGGTCTCCAGAGGAGCCCAGTGGTGGAAAGGACAGTGACCAGGATGGGCCAGCCACAGGCAAATGGTGAGTGATGTGTGTGTAGCAGGGGCTGCAGAAGAAGGTGACAAAATAGGACACGCCATCCCCATGGAGTTGGCAAGAGACATCTCTGGCCAGCTCATGCCTGGGAGCTATCATATCCCACGTCCATTTTCAGACTTAGAACGAAAACGCATCTCCACCCCCCCACCCCCTCTGCCTCCCTCTCAAAAGAACGCGTCTGCAGGGACAGATGGCCCTGTGTCAGCGTCCCTGTGTGATATTGATGTGCACAGTGAGGGAAGGCGACGCGTCTCGTGGCTGCGAAAATAGACATGCATTAGAATGCACGAAGTCAGGCTCCTCCTCTGGCCACGCCAGGCGCTATTCTAAACCCAGCACTCACGGGCTGGGTATCCGACCACCCGGCAAGGCAGAGCCGTGGTCTGGAACTTGACATTTAAAGGGTTTGGAAGAAATAGAAGGAGGCACAGAAATTTCTTTTTTTAAGTCAGCCTGGCTATTTCTGAATGGGGCATGCCAACAAAGCAGCTCCAACTCCGGCAGTTTTTTTTTTTTTTTTTTTTTGGAGAGAAGGTCTCACTGTGTGGTTCAGGCTGGCCTTAAACTCACACTGTGTAGCCCAGGCGAGCCTCCAAATGAGGATAGTCTTCCTGCCTCAGCCTCCTGAGTGCTAGAATCACAGGTATGCACCACCACGTCCCGGTAATGGATTTTGGAACTGCAGTGTCTGAGACATGGTGGGGCTGCAGGAGCTCTTCTGTGTGGCCCCCCTCCCATTGTGTTGGATAGTTGATTGTCTAGTTTCCACTTGGATACCTCTAGTGACAGTGCCCTCTACCTCGAGTGGTAGTGTCTCAGTGTTGGCCATTGTTGGATATTTCTGGCTGCTACTGCAAAGTGCTTTTAAGAAAGCATTGACTTCATACCTGTCTCTCTCTGAAATGCTTCTCCGTGGACTGTGAGGTTTAGGGCCACTTTATGTTGAAATTATACCCCCTGGTATCCGCTGGGCCCCTGCTGTGGGCTTTGCCCTGCATGAGAAGCTGCAGAGGCAGAAAGACCGAGTTTCCATAGCCAGCTTACACGCAGTCTGGGGAGATAATGCACATGTGTGAATAATGAGATAGTGCCTGGCGACAGAATGTTATTACATCTGACATTGTGTGATCCGGCCTATTTCCTTCCCAGTCAAAATCAGTGGCAATTTTAAATTTTTTTTTGCCACCTCCGTGTTGGTTAACAACACTGACGTTTCAACAATCTCTCTGACCTGCTGCTCGGGATGGCCTTGACTTAGGCTTCCTTGTCCTTTGCCAAGTCCTTGGTCTTTGTGTCCACACCGGGGTCACTGTCCCCAGCTTTGCAGCCCTGATGCCCTCTGAGTCTGCCAGGCTGGCACCCGCTCCTTTCTCTGTGCCAGCTGGATAGTGCGGCCCACGGATGCCTGCCCTCGCACCCCTGTATAGCCGGGCCTGGTCCTCTCCCAGCCCTTGCTCCCTCCTGTCTATGGTCCTTTTCTTTGGCCTGTGTCTCGCAAACTTCCTTTTCATGGCTCCTTTCGTGTGGTATAAACCAGCTGCCATCTCCTGATGACTGTGGTCATCTAGCAAAACTACTAGCAACTCTTGACCTTGGCCCTGGCTCTGAAGGCTTATAGGCCCAAAAGACAGAAAAAAAAGGAGGGGGCCAATAGCATGGAACCTGGGTTCAAATCCAAGCACCCTATGAGCAGGGCAGATCCTGGCTCTTGCTGCCTCTCTCTGCATCTGCATTGTGGAAGGAACTCCAGCCCAGCCCTGGGTGCTGTTAATTGATATAATGACTGTGGCGAGTCTGTGCCAAATGCATAACACCTTGTGGGCGCTGCTTATTGTCACGGTCATTGGTTTGATGCTTTTAGCATTTGTGGGTACCTACTGTTTGGCCCTGCGCAGGGGAAGGGGTTAAAGTGATGGCCTCCTTTCAAGCCAGGGCAGAAGCTCTGGGAGGTGATGAACACACGTGAGGGGCCTGTGGGACCAGCCAGGGTGTGGTGAAACTTGATGTTTAGGGCATGGAGGTGCTTCCTGGAAGAGGCAGCCTGGAGCCAGGGTAGGTGAGTCAGGGTGGGGGGCCCGTAAAGAGGTGGGAAGACAGGTGGTCCAGTGTGGGTTTCCTTCTGCAAAGTGCAGAGCTGCCACAGCACCCTGGGCTGTTTCTGCTTCAGCCCCGGGGATGGGAGCAGGAGAGGGAGCCTGAGCCGTAGGTGTCCATCCATAGCACCAGGACCTCAGGTGCAGGGAGGCAGGAAAGGTAGGCCCAGCATATTTGGCCTCCTGGAATCAGAAAGAAGAAACCCAGAGAGACAAGGCAGCCAGAACCAGAGGCAGGATTGGAAATGAGGCCAGGGGGCAGAGGGCAGAGGGCAGGATGCGGATGCCTTCTGCAGGAAGGAAACTGGCCAGCAGGAGCATTCAGGCTCTGAGCACCCTTAAGGAAAGGGCCGGTGCTGGTGGGAGAGGGCAGAGACAGTGTGCAGAGGGCTTGGGACCTCCCAGCCCAGTCCAGGTGTGACCCTACCTCCTGGAGCCAGTGCACTCTAGGGTGCCCACACTCTGGCCCCAGCCCTCTGCCCGCTGAGTGCTGTGACAGGAAGGGGCCTGGAGGCTCACTGGGATTCTTTAGGAAACAAGGCTGGGTCACGAACAATAGGACAGATTTTTTACACTGATGTCTTCCTCAGCCACCATGTGTGCCCAGCTGAGGGGGAGCTCACTGCTGGTCTATCGCTAAGTAAAGCAAAGGTTAAAATGAAGTTGGCCTCAAAGTCAGGATCCTCCTGCCTCAGCTTGCTAGAGTGCTAGGATTGCAGGCATGTGCTGGAAGACGTGCTCCAGGGAGGAGGCTGCTATGGGAGGAAAGGGCTGGGTTCACCTAGGAGTCAGCAGGCATTGTGAGGAGGCCGTGGTGAGCAGCAGGTGCTTGCCGCTACCGACTGGACTACAGATCGTATGCCTACCTGGGTGGACATCTGGCTTCTTAGGGCATCGTGCACGTGTTGGAGATTTCTGAACATTGTCCTCTGGAATGTCCCAGGGGGCTGCAAGATGGTCTCTGAAGAAAAGGTTTGTGTGGTGCTTGTCTGCGTGGCACGGCCAGCACACTGCTCACAGGTAGAATGACCATGAATTTGGAGGGCTGAGGAAGGGCTGGGTTCCTGAAGCCACGCCTTGTTGTGACCTCTGACCCCACCCCTCCCTGCCTTGCAGTCGTAACTCCACCCACCTCACTGTGAGGCATCCTTGGACCCGCTAGCATCAACAGGTGCCATCCTTTCCCAGATCCTGTGGCTGGTAGATTCACTATCAAGAGTCCTCTCAGAGAGTGGCTGCCTCCTGCCCAACCTAAGCAGCCTTGCCCCACCTGGGCAGGGCACAGGGCTGTGAGCTGCCAGGCTCCCAGTAGAGTGGCTGATGGCAGAGGCTTGTGGTGTTCAAGCTTCTTTGTCCTTTTATTTGCCCAACCCTGAATAAGCCAAGTGGTGTTTGGGTATTGAGAAAGCGTTTGAAGCACAACGCTGGAGTTGGAGCCAAGGCTGCA
>PVIR01040081.1:0-13558 GCA_004026965.1 Petromus typicus | reverse complement strand
GAGTTAACACTGGGGCCGGGGAGTTAGCTCAGTGGTTCCGGCGCCTGTCTTGCAAGCACAAGGACCCGGGTTCGATTCCCCGGTAACCACATAACAATACTGGGTGTGGAGACCCACACCCAGCAGCAACCAGTACCACATACCACAGTGCCGGGCGTGGTGGCTCACGCCTGTAATCCCAGCACTCGGGAGGCAGAGGTAGGAGGATTGTGATGTGAGTTTGAGGCTGAGCTCAGGGCCAGCCTGAACCACAAAGCGGGACCCTGTCTCAAAAAACCTAAAAAAAAAAAAAAGAATGTTAACACTGAAAATTCAGATACCGAGATATCTTTTTAAAATTTATTCATCATTCAGTGATTTTTTTAAAGAAGTTATGATTTTCTAGGTTATGCTAAGGTTATTTAGTTATGGATATAATTAAATAGTTGATCCTCAAGTGGGACCAAGAGGATAAACCCTTTCAACAGGCTTGATGTTATCTTTTTGCAGAAGTATTTGCTCTTTTAAATTTCTACATTAATTTTTTTTTTTCATTTTATTTTGGTAAGAACACAACATGACACATTTGTAAGGGTATAGTACATTATCCATACCAGTGTTCTGCGAGTCAGCTTTCCTGTTACTGGGACAAAACGCCCAACACCCACAGCTTAGAGGAGGAGAGATCTAACTTGGCTCGCAGTTGGGGATTTTCATCCCATGCTTGGCTGACTCAAGGAAGAATTGAGATGACTGAAGTGTCTGATGAAGGAGGGCCGCTCTTTTCCTAGCAGCCAGGGAGCAGAGCAGAAAGGGAGGGGCTGGGAGGGAGACGCACTGTCCAGAGGTGCTGCCCTTCTTCCAACCGCCCACACTGGATCTATCTGCTGACCCTGTCACATTCCAGAGGCCCCACCTCTGACCAGGAGACTTGCGGGACATTCTAGATCCAAACCATAACGATCTCCTGCACTTGCACTCCTCAGATCTGTGCGTGTGATTGTCTTAGACACTTTTTAAATGAGATCATTCCGTTAACGTCTTTCTGTAAGTGACTTATTTCACTTAGCATAATCTCCTCAAGTTTCATCCATGTCATTACACATGGCAGAATTTCTGTCTCTTTTAGGTTATGTAAACATAACGTTTTCTTACCATTCCTCAGTTGATAGATACTTTGATCGTGTGTGTATCTGGGCTGTAGTGAGTATGGAAATACTAATCTCTCCAGAGTTTGCTTTCAGTGCTGATGGACAGATAAATACCTGGAAGTGGGATTGCCTAGTCGAATGATAGTTTTGTTTTTAGTTTTTTTGAAGAATCTGTGCACATTTCACTTAGTGGCAGCTCCATTTTACATCCAGCTCACAGTGTGCATGTGCTCGGATTTCTCCATGTTCTTGCCAGCATTTGCCTTTTTTTTCTTTTTAGTAACAACCATTCTAACAGGTTCGAGGTTGTATTTCATTGTAGTTTTGATTAGCATTTTCCTGATTATTAGTGACATTGAACATATTTTCATAGGCCAGTTGGCCATTTGTATGTCTTCTTTGGAGCAAAGTTTATTTACCTTCTTACCTTTTTTTTTTTGAGACAGGGTCTCAGGGTCTCAGTTCAGGCTGACCCTGAGCTTACCCTGGAGCTCGCAGCAATCCTCCTGCCTCTGCCTCCCGAGTGCTGGGGTTATAGGCGTGAGCCATCACGCCTGGTACTGTGGTGTGTGGTGCTGATTGCTGGGGGTGTGAGTCTCCACACCCAGTGTGGTGTGTGGTTACCGGAGATCGAACCCGGGTCCTTGTGCTTGCAAGACAGGTGCTGGAACCACTGAGCTAACTCCCCAGGCCCCCTTACCCTATTTTTTTTAATTGAGTTGTTAACTTTCTTTTTGGTATTGGTTCATAGAAATTCTTTACATACTTTTGCAGATTAAACCTTCATCAGATTCATAGCATGCAAGTATTGTCTTCCATTCTGGGGCAGCCTTTGCACTGTTTGGTTTCAGCTGCATTTGAATTTGAGATCTTGGTTCTGTTGCCTAAGCTTTTGATTATATCTGTGAAATCTCACAGGACAGGGAGAAAAGGCATCTAAATAGGAATGGAAAAAGTAAAATTGTCCCTCTCTATGGACATGATTTTATATGTAGAAAACGCGAAAGAATCCTTGAAGAAACTCTTAGAACTAATAAATTCAGTGAAATTGGAGGTTTTAAAATCAGCATATAAGCCAAGTGCTTTCTACTGATTATATTTCAAAAGGAAATTAGGAAAACAGCTTCATTTACAGTACTACTAAAAAGAATATACCTAAGAATAAACTTAAGAAAATGAGTGACTTAGATACCAAAACACTGTAAAACACTGATGAAAGAAGAAATCAAACAAGACACAGATGGAAGGGCATTCTGTGCTTGTGGACTTGAGGACTCATGTTGGAATGTCTTTACTTCTCAGTGATCCACAGAGTCTAGAAAATCAGTCTCTTCCCCATTAAGTTCTGTATATACTGATAGATCATCTAGGGGAAAAGGTAAAGCTTTAAATTAGAATTGCCTTGTCTGTCGCTATTTCACATTCGCTATTTCACTATGGCATCCTGGGCACAAGTAAAACCCTGCTGGAGCCGAGGTGGAGACAGGGCCCAGTTGTTCTGTTTCCTTGTTTTCAGATGTCTGGAGCCTGCCAGTTGAAGCCAGGGTGGGATAGGAAGGGGGGTAGGATGCAGAGCCTAATTCCTGACACTGCCTATTTTCTTTCTTAAAATAAGTTAAATGGCTGAGGGAAATATAATAGATAGCCCTGAATTCTCCAAGCTGATGCAAACTTTGCCAAGTACATTTTTTCCATAGAGTCATTATAAATGAGAGTAAGCTCTTAAATTAGCCTTTTCTTCTTGCTTTTCAAATCTGTTTTTTAAAAGTTCTTTAAAACAAAATTGAAGAGGGCTGGGGACTTAGCTCAGAGGCACAATGCCTGCCTGGCAAGCATGAGGTCCTGGGTTTGATTCCTGGTACCAACCCCCCCCCCAAAAAAAAAACCCAAACAAATAAAATTGAAATTACATAAGCTTAGATTGTTATAGAAAAATAATTTATCCACAAAGTAACACATGGTATTTAATAAATACTTGTGGAATAAATTGTAAAATTACATGTCTTAAAGTTATGTCTGGTTATAAGAAAATAAAGAGTACAATAAAATAGGTAAAATGGGTATTTTGCATAGAGTTGTTAATTCTGGAATTCCTCAAATATCGGTTAGTTCTCATACTACTTTGGAAACAATTTTTTTTTTTTTTTTTTTTTTGAGACGGTCTCATTTTATAGTTCAGGCTAGCCCCAAACTCATTATGTAGCCCAGGCGAGCCTTGAACTCATAGTAAGCCTCTGCCTCTGCCTCCTGAGTGCTGAGATTACCAATGTGAGCCACCACACCTGGCAACTTTGGAAACTTTTATAAATCATTTATAGAAACTTTAATGTGCCATATATAACTCTCTTGGGCAAAAGAAATTATTTGGTTTATAAGGAGTACTCCATGAAAATACAAGATTACCAAGAGTTGGCAAAAATAAATGGGAATAAGCTTTATTACAGTCCCACCTAAGAGAAACATTTAGAAGTATTGATTATAAAAAGCTGATCATTCAAAAGCCTTATAGCTCCAGTAGAGAATAACAGAGAAATAGTATGAACAAATAGTACAATCTTTTTATTGAACTGTGGCTTTTAGAAAAGCACATCAAGTTGAAGTTGTTTCCTAAAAAAGGAAATAAAGCTGAACATGGTGGTGTGTACCTATAATCCCAGCATTCTGGGAGGCTGAGGCAGGAGAATCACCAGTCCTCGCTCAGTCTGGGGAACTTTAGGATTTAGCAAACTTTAAAAAAAAGGTTTGGGATGTAGCTCAGTGCAGAAGCCTCAGGTTCAATTGCCAGTACTGGAAAAAGAAACAAAATATAGTAAAAGTAATTAAATAATTTTTAAAAACTTAAATACTTAAAGTTAATAATAGTCAAGAGTGGTTAGAGAAGTACAGCCAAATGGGTGATGGTATGAAAGAATTGCAAAGCACGTTAAATAAAGGAGTATGCAGGTGAGCCTGGCCCCTGGAGTAATGAGAGCTTCGCGTTGGTGGACTCTGCCCACTGCCTCAAACATGCACTGGTGCTTGGGTTACTCCAGCCTTGGGGCAGCCTCGCCCCCTCTAGCCATTCATTCTCTTCTGTGAGAGCTGCCCTGGCCCATCCTTCATCTGGTTTACACCTCTGTCCTTCCTGCAGTCTGCTTTTTTTCCCTTATGTGCACACAGAGCTAACTCCTCATAATCTGTGGTTCTTTTAGTCATGCATGCATCATGTCTTGGATGGCAGGAGCAATTTTCATTAAAACATGAAAGCTTAGGGGCCAGAGATTTAGCTCAGTGGTTCTGGTGCCTGCCTCGCAAGCTCAAAGACCAGGGTTCAATCCCAGTAACTACATACAATGCCAGGCGTGGCAACTCACACTCACCAGCAACTAGTACCACATACCACAAGTGTTGGGCGTAGTGGCTCACGCCTGTGATCCCAGCACTCGGGAGGCAGAGGCAGGAGGATTGTTAAATTTGAGGCTGAGTTCAGGGCCAGCTTGAACTACAAAGCAAGACTTTGTCTCAAAAAAAAGACCAAAAACCTTAAAAAAATGAGAGCTATGAGTTGGATTTCTCAACTTCCTTCAGTAATCATCTTTCTTTTGTCGCAGTATGGAAATTTTCTCTGTCTGCTCTCTAGATTCTTTTCAGATGTAGTTTTTTTCTTTCTGCTTTCAGATTCTCTACCGTTTTGAATTTTCTGCTCTTTGCTTTAAACTCTGCATAATGGTGCATAACAGGAAACATCCCTTGAGTGAGGCACTGTTGCTCAAGTGTTAAAACAGAGGCTAGATGGCTATCATGGGCTACTAACAAGAGGCCGATGAAAGGCGCAGGCGAGGATGTTCTAGCTGAAAAAGACCTTAGAGAGATTCAGACAAGTAGTTCCCACGTGTGACTGAATGAGAATCACAAAGAGTATTTTTTTAATGAGGCAGCTCTTTGAGCCCTCTCAGTACCTTCGCCACCAGAGTCTGAAAGCTGGGCCCTGTGCAGACAGGTTCTTGGAAGAGTCTCTCGGCCAGCTCCATCCTGTTTATCAGACGAGCGTCTGGGAACTTCCTTCGGTCCTGACTCTTCACTCAGTGGGTGAAGGGATTACATTGGTTTTCAGACCTGATTAACCTGAGACTTGCCCTGGGAGTTCCCCGAGCCCCTGCTTTTTCTCTAGGACGCAGTTCCTTTGTGCCCTTTGGACGAGGTGCTGTTTCCTCCGGAGAAGGCTGTAGTGACCCCGTGTTAGAGGACAGCTCTGGGGCTAGTGTCCTGGTTGCCTGTCCTTTCCCATGTTTTGTAATCCTATGTTTGTAAACTTTACCATAGTCTCCTCATTTATAAAATGTATATAATAATTTCAGAGATCGGTGAATTTTCCAAGACACTTTTTATGATTTAAGAAGGCCTTTTTAAATTATCATCTAGAGCCCCCAAAGATAAATTTCCCTGTTGGCATAAGGTTTAGCTAATTAGAATGTTAAAAAGTATGAACAGTGTGAGGCCTTATGTAAGTACAGATAATTTGCTCTCTTCCCTTGAAGAGATCGAGCAGTAGGAAGCCCAAGGCTTCCACCTTCTCTGCTTAAGCATTTTTGCCCTTTCAGTCCCAATCCCAGATGTCTGCCACTCCTGCTCAGCTTGCACAGTAGCAGCAAGAAAGATGGGTATGGAGTGGAAGCTGGGTTCCCTCCAGGAGGTGCTTCCTAAAGTCATTCCCAAAATGTGTGCACAGCTTCATTAGCCAGAACGCCAGTTATATGCATGGAGGTCTGGAAATGTCCCATTTCTGACTGGCCAGGTACCTAGCTAAGAAGTGAAGATCCTGCCAGGCCTGTTGGTGCACAGTTGTAATCCTAGCACCCTTGGAGGCTGAGGCAGGAGGATTGCAAGTTTGAGCCCAGCCTCAGCAACTTAGTAACTTAGCAAGACTGTGGGTAAAACCAAAAAGGAGTGGGGGTGTAGCTCAGTGTGAGGACCCTGGGTTCAGTCCTCAGGAACTTCAAAAAACAAGATGAGGGTTCTCTTAGAAAATGAAAATGGATTTTGGTATCTGCTCTATGAATTTTCATGGCTCTGATCGAAATCATTTATGTTATTCAGATTTTTTAAAGTTTATTTTATTCATTCATTCATTTATTTATTTATTAAGAGACAAGGTCTTGCTTTGTAGTTCAGGCTGGTCCTGAATTCACTATGTAGCCCAGGTGAGCCTCAAACTCACAGCAATCCTCCTGCCTCTGCTTCCCAAGTGCTGGGGTTACAGGCATGAGCCACCACACCCAGCCACATTATACAGATTTAAAAGAATCAGAACTTGAGTAACCCTTTTTCTTCCCAGGAAGGGAGATTTCACACTGAAGGGAACCATCAGATTATTTGGTGCAAGAATATGTCTAAGGATCTTGTTAAGCAAAACATGGTTATCCCTTCATTCATAGCTCATTGGTATATTTTTGTGTAAGTGCAACCACTTGTCAGTAGACCTAGCTTATCAGTTATCTTTTTTACTTAAATTCTTTTCATCTTCAAGGGAAATAGAGATAGGAATGGGGGGCATTTTGTCTCTGCCACCTAATATGAATATGTGAAGATATTATATCATACATGTTCAATTAAGGGTAGCTACATTATTATTATGTAAATATTGCCATAAATGTTATAAATTTTATTGCCAAAGCCCCTTACAATTTTAAGAATTGTCAGTGGATTCCAGGCTTTAGTTATTTCAGTGGTGAATGGACTGGTAACTTTTGCTCTGTTTTAAATATGAACCTCTATTATTGTTTTAAAATTCTAGTTCTCAATTTTGAACCATATGGACTCTCCTTTTCTTCATCTGGTTTCACTGGACGACAGTCTCCTGCTGGCATTTCTCTTGGTTCAGATATATCTGGGAACAGTGCTGATACCGGGCTGAAAGAGTAAGTTCCTTGCTTATTAAAATGGAAAA
Organism: Petromus typicus; assembly: GCA_004026965.1. Classification (NCBI taxonomy): domain Eukaryota; kingdom Metazoa; phylum Chordata; class Mammalia; order Rodentia; family Petromuridae; genus Petromus; species Petromus typicus. Next base: position 6,502 of record PVIR01040081.1, on the reverse strand, counting down.
CATTGGCATGTTTAAATGCATTAGCATTCGACTTGCTTTCATCCATTGTTGAGTTCACTTACCAGCTGAATGCTGTTGGGAGAAGGAGCCGTTTTGGAGTGGGCCTCTAGGGTGTGACCTTGAAGAATGTGTTCTTTTCCTCCACCCTTGGTTTTCCCTCTTGCGCTCTGCTTTCTGGCTTCCCTGGGTTGAGCTTTTCTCCGCTGTGCCCTTCCACTGTGCCTTTCCTGCTTTGGAGTCAGACAGCCAAGGACTGAACCCACCGGAAACTGAGCCACGTAATCCTCTTGTCCTTTAAGTTGTGGATGTGGAGTGTGTTGCAGTGGGAAAGGTGACTGATACCCATCTTCATTCATTTCCAAAGTTCTGAAGTAGTCACAGGAATGAACTCCGCTTCTCTGGTCCTCGTTGTCTTGATTGGTCACCTACCCGTTGTAGGACAGATACCTGATGCCGGCACCTTAGAGGAGGTTTATTTTGGCTCACGGTTCAGAAGCATCCGGCCTTGGTTAGCTGGCTCTGAGGCAGATAGAGCGTGGTAGATGGTCCCGGCTGTGGACAGCCTCTCGACTCGTGGCAGTCAGGCAGCAGAGAATGGAGGAACTAGAGGGGAAGGGCCAGGGACAGGTGGGGCCCAGTGTCATGCCTTGGGACTCAGCCGGATTCACCAGATGTGCTTGACTAATTTCCTAGGCATCTGTCCAGTCAGGTTGACAATCAAGGCGAGCCTTCACGGGCAGTAATTACAACATCATTATCACCATTTAAAATTTGCATTTACCAAGTGAAATTACTGATTATTTAGAATTGTTATGGTCTGTATACTGATATGATAGAATAAGGAAAAGGGTTTATTCCATGTAAATAAAAGTTTGAGATATTTTATATAGTAGCAGCATCAGTAATTGATAAAATCTCAAAAGGTGACAGCTTTGAAGGATGACATTTAAGTTTTCAGATTCGTTAAGAAGTCTGTCACCTTGTTTTCATCATTATATTTGTCCAGTGAGGTTGTTATAAGGCATACTGATCAGATAATGACACAAAGAGATTACGAGGATGTAAAGTGATAACTTACTAAATGCCATGAGTTGAAATTCTCCTTCCTAACCTGTCTTTCCCTGCTCTGTTGGCGCCTGTATTGTCTTTGCCAGACTTTTGATTCCAGTGCTTTCACCAAGGGAACAGACAGGGTTTGTGAGTATGTGATAGTGAAGATGACAGCAATGACGTGTCCCAGACAGGGAGCAGAGGAGCGGGGGAAGGAGATACAGGAACCCTTCAAACCTAGGGAAGAGCTTACACAATATTTTAAGAAAATAATTTAAAATTTTATATCAGTTGACGATCGTGCTCATCATGAGGCCTTGGGTACATGTGTGTAACACGTCTTCGTCCTTCCCGCGTCCCCTTCCCTCCCTTAGCTCCCCCTCTGTGCCCTGCCCGTTCCTTCACCTCTGAAACAGGTGCGCACATGTGCCACTTGCGACCCGCGCTGCATCTGAGGGTGAGATGGGGCCTTGCAGATCCTTCCATGATCCGTTCTTGGAGAACTGGCATTAGGCAAACTGCTAGGAAATACAGCAGTGTGTGTTGGAGTTGAGCGATGAGCTGGAGTTGAGCGATGCTCTTAACATTCAGAGAGGGCCACATTTCACACATTGCCTCAGGTTTGGAGCCTGCGTGCTTGGCAGGTGAATCCACTTTTAAGGGGAGTCCAGCAAAACCAGGAAGTTAGTGGCAAGCCCAGCTTCTGAGTGTGTTTCTTACCGAAGACTTACTACACAGCACCCCACCGCAGGTGGGAATTTGTAGAACTGAGCTGAAGAGCGTCCCTACTCTTTTCAAGTTACTTGGTCAGAGTTTATTTCTGTGTTTCAGTGATTTGAATTAAAACCATCCACAGGCACTATATAACACCACGTATTCTATAACCATCTTGTCTAAATTGAGGCACAGATGACTTTTTGTAGTTCAGGCCAGCCCTGAGCTTACTATGTAACCCAGGCCAGCCTTACACTCACAGCAGTTCTCCTTCCGCTGCCTCCCGAGTGCTGGGATTACAGGGATGAGCCACCATGCCCGGCACATATGACTCATTTTTAAAATGTTTATTTACAAGGTTTATATCATTCAAAGGCATACTTTGTGTTTGAAATGGCTTTACACTCTTAAAATATTTTCTCATATTTTGGACTGTATAGGATATTTATTTTGATAAAAAGTGTATGCAGTGAAATCATAGCGAAAGATCTTTAAGCTCCTTTTGATCTCACCTGTGGTTTTCGTTGTGCAGAACATGAAGGCCAAGGTGAGCCCTTGGGACCCACAGCTGAGGAAGGAGAGGACACAGTGGGTGGGCAGAGGGAGAGGAGCCAGTGTGGCCTGGCCACAGCCTCTGCCAGCCCAGTGGCTGAGTTGGACCAGGACAGGTGGCTGGAGAGAGCTCTGTAGTTCTGCTCAGTCGATGGGTGTGGCTGGCTGCCCTTGGGGAGCTGGGCCTGGTCTCTTGCAAGGCAGCCTGCAGTTGTGGGATGTCCTTCCTCAGAGCAGGTCTGAGAGCAGCCCAGGGCCCACACCTGTGTTCCCCTCTGAGCTGCTGTCCACCCCTGTATGAGTGAGGGTTGGGAACCTGCTTCTGTTTTTGTATAAGCAGTTGAATACTTTGGGTTAAAGGGGTGCAGAGTTACTCTCACTCTGCTGTGGGACTGAACCCTTAGAGGGCTCAGCTCCCCCAGGGGTTCCTGTGACCACTTTTGGACCTGCTTAAGAAATGTATTACATAACTGTATTTTTCTTCAAAGACATTTTAGAAAATTGTTTTGGTACCTCAAAGGAGGAAATGAAGATACTTAAAAAGGATTACTTCTCATTAAAAATCGAGAGGCAGAAGGAGCCAGTTTAACAGTCAGCCACATTCTCAACAGCACTAGTTCTTTTCTCACTGTAAAGCACAGTTACCTGTTTGTTTGACCTCATACAAAAACTCTAACTGATTATGATTCCAACAAGTTAAGTGGGAATAAGTAAAAATATTTTTGAATTTAATCTGTAGGCCGGGCATATGTGTGTGTGTGTGTGTGTTTTCATTATTGGGAATTGAACCCAGAGCCTTGTATGTACTAGGCAAATGCTATCCAGCCCTTCTTATTTTGAGAAAGGTTCTTGCTAAGTTGCTCAGAGTAGTTGGAAATTTGTGATACTCCTGCCTCAGCCTTTGAAGTAGCTGGAATTACAGACAGATGTGCCATCATGTCCAGCTTGTAATACAAATTTAAAAAGTGCTCTTGTGACTTTGACAGGAATGTTTAAATGAGATAATTGCAAAGGACATAGTTTTTCGTATTTGGTTTTGATAGCTCTTCTTCCATGCCCCCAGTTTGATTGAGATATGATTGACAAGCAAAAATTACGTTTATATAATTACTACATGATGATTTTGGACGTATTTACATTGTTAAATGATTACGGTTGATCTAAACATAGTTCTCTATTTGAAGATAGCGAGACCCTGTTGGGCGGTCTCATCCTGGGTTTGTATGGGTCGCGCTGTAGTCTCAGCTGTTGGCTTTTGCGGTAACATTAGGAGAGCCTGTGCTCTGGATTTGTTCCTGGAATTCTCGTCTCGGTGCCTTGTCTTGGCTTTGGAGCTGAGCACCTGGCTGTTAATCAGTGCATTAGCTCTTTTCAATGTAGTTACGAAACAATTCCTAAGCGTCCTGCTTTTTCCCCAAATCTTTTCCTTCTTTCTGTTCTTCTTTCTCTCCCCATCCCCTTTTCCTCTCTCTCTTTTCCGTGCTTCCCTTCTCCCCCTCCCTTTTCCGTCTCCCTCCTGTGTCACCTTAGTAAGAGGAATTAACGAGACTCAGGTCGGTAGATTATATATGCAATGTGTCTTGGTAGTTTTTGTCCCTTTTCCTGTGGACCCTCCAGTCTCCTGCCCCATCTGTGAAGGTCTAGTTTGCTGTCGTTTCTCCTGTGTTTCTTTATGTAGATTACTCACAGAAAACATGTGGAACTTAGCTTTCTGAGACTGGCTTATCTCATTTAACATGAGGTTTCCTGTTCCATGTGCACCAAAATATTTTTTCTTTGCCAGACTAAACTTTATTTCATGTTTATTAAAGTACATTTATGATAGTTGAAAATGTAATGTTCACCTTAAAGAAACCTTTTAGATTAAATGTAAGTTTATGGCTATTTGAAAGATTACTTTGCTTTCAACAGTATTATATTTAGTGAATTTATGTTTATGAATTACTATTTAATGAATTTATGGTTTTTGTTTTGTTTTGTTTTACAGTACTTGAGATTGAAGTCTGGGGCTTTGTACTAGACTATATCCCTGGGCCTTTAATTTTCTTTTTTTTTTTTTTTTTAATTTTGAGGCATGATCCTGCCGTATCGCTAAATTGTCCAGCCTGAAGTTGAATCTGCAGTCCTCCTGCCTCAGCTTCCCAGAGTACTGGGATTATAGGCATGCACCACTCTGCCCATCTAGAAATTTAAGTTTAATTCCATTGTGTTGCTAAGAAACTTGAGTGCATTGAGACTGACGGAACTGTGTATTTTGATAATAACGATAGTGATCATTATTCATATACTCATTTCAGATCTTTACCCTATTGGAATTAAAGATAAAGTTTTTGGGTTTTTTTTTTTTTTTTTTTACGTCAGTGGTGGAAGGACAGGGATTTGTACTACGTTTATACAGCTTTTTCAGCAATTAAGTGAAAATTAAATGATCTGAGATTTTAAACCTAGAATTCTGCTACGGTTGAGTCTTTGGCTAGATGGTGTGCTGAGTTTAACTAAAGCTGAAATAAAGTCTAATGGTCTAGGTTTACTTGTGGTGCGTGACATACCAAACAAATGAAAGTGATTTCCAAAGGCTCTGGGCAATGATGTGTCTTTGAAAGAAGACCTCCACAAAGTAACTGCTTAAATTGGTATGATCTCTTCACTGATCTTAGGACAAACAGCTTGAAGCTGGAAGGTGTAAAAAAACTGTGGGGGAAAGAAGGCTATCTTCCCAAGAAGGAGAGCAAAGTGGGGGATGAAACGGAAGCTCTGCCTGCTCCCCCGGAGAACGTGGCTTTGGAGAACATGGACCAAGCTGTAGCCAAAAGGAATCAAGCTCAAGTCCTTGCGCAGTCTAAAGAAGAGAAAGAAAAGCAGCTGTTGGCATCGTCATTGTTTGTTGGGCTAGGATCCGAAAGTACGATCAATTTGGTAAGTAATTAGTTTATTCTTCTGAGGATCTGCGTCCCCTGTTTGTGCAGAATGCTGGCTCTTCCTTCAGAAGCTTCTGGCTGCCCTCTGCATGCCTGGCAGGAAGCGGCTTCCCAGCTGTCGCCTACTGTGGTGTCCCAGCCTCTGAGCCCCTAGCAGCACCCGTTTGTGTCCCCAGGGGAGAAAATCCAGTCCACCTGAGTCAGGTCTTGCCCAGCCTCGGAGGTGGGGGCAGGGTTGCTCAGATAGTCACAGGTCCAGCCAGTGTCCTGGGGCTCTGAGTGCAGGTGACAGTCGGCAGAGTCTCTTGGCAAAGAGTCAGCAGAATTGGTGTCTCTGTGGGAGGAATATATCTGAGAATGGCTCAAATAGCATCGATTTTGTTAAGATGTCCGAGAAGAATGGCTATGTAAATTTTCATTATTCAGCCACTAAAAATGATCACTGTTATGCTATAAAATGAAAAATACCTATGATTACAAAAAATACAGAATATAAAGTTTTTATATCTTGTTTATATAACAATAAAGAATGTAAAAGTGCATCAAGACTGAAGGAACTATGTATTTCGATAATAATGATACTGATCATTATTCAGATACTAGGATCATGATGATTTTTTAAACTTTGTATGCTGATGCAATTCTCACACTCTGAAAACTTGTAGTGAAGGGCAGATGTTTTCTGAGTGTCTGGGAATACCTCTAGCCGCTGTGCAGAGGGCCAGAGAAGTGGAGACTGGAGAGATGTTCCCATTCTCTCCCCTCCTGTGGAGGTGGAGCTTTCCTTCTTTCCCCGTCAGTGCCGAGCCACACGGTGTGTGTGCCGTGTTTGTGCCCTCAACTCACTGGTCTAGACCCCTGGTCCGTCAGACTTGATACTCCCTTTTAGAGGGAGCAAATCAGACTAGAAGTGTTGGTGATGAAAATGTCGTTCCCCAAGTATCTCAGTTAACACGTGCAGTTGAACAGCAGAGCAGGGGCGCAGGGCAGCTGAGGTGCGCAGGTACGGGGGTGCCCGGAACACACCGGTCGGGTCATACTGTGCCTGAGCCCCAGCTTGTGAACCTCATGCTTCTGTCAAGGTATTGCTTCTGCCATCTCAGCAGGGGCAGTTAGACCCCAACATCCAAGGTGACACATTACTATCAGCTTATTTTTGTAGTGAGCGTAGAGTCAGGAGCACAGAATTGTTGTACTTAAATTAGCACTGCTGAATGCCTCCCTTTCCCTAGTCCTCTCCCACCTCCTGTCACCCAGTCGTCACTGAA
>PVIR01040080.1:0-13543 GCA_004026965.1 Petromus typicus | reverse complement strand
GCATGAGTAAATCTATACAGATACATATGTGCATTTACTGTGCATGGATGTGTATATATGTAAAGCAGATTAAAACGCCATCTATGTTTATAGAGACCAATAACAGCATAGATCTATTAGGCATTTGTGAAAGTCAACTGTGTCTGTATGAATCATTGACGAGGTAAGGTGAAAAGTTGTGAATAATCTGAATAATACATTCCTTGAAACAAAAATATTTATGAGGGGAAATGGAGTTCATAAATCAATCCTGTGGTTCTGGTGAATTGATATCAGTAAATTTATATCATGTATCTTTGGTTACAAATGGTGATTCATAATTTCTGCTTTTTGAACTAACACTTTTCATACGTATTTTATTTTACAGATCAGTACACAATATTTAATAATTTTTTCTGTTCCATTGTATCAAAAATCAAGACATTGATTTTGTTATCTAGGTTTACCATAAAATATAAAAGTAATCCATGCTATTTTATGCTGAAATTTCCAGCTGAATTATTTTCTCATTCCAATGTGTTTTCCATTTAAGTCTTATGGGAACTTTTTAGACTAAGCACAGGTTTCACTGTAATAATTGCTCCACTATGACGAAGGACGTATTCTTCATTTTACCTATTACCCATTCTGTAGAAAGGGTTCTTCCTGGGTGGTTGAAATACCTGAGTGTGTAAATGGCAGATGGAAAGATTGAAGACAAGAGGTATATAACACATGTGTGATAGGTAAGCATGCTACAGAATATATATCAGTTATTGTCAAATGTCAAACTATCAACATTTCTTTCCTAGTACTTATATTGCTTATACTAATATGTGTGTTTTATGCTGTGATTTTGATAAAGTAAGTTTTTGAAGATCTTTGTGATAACTGTTTAAATTGATTTTATTGGTCCATTTTATGAATACATCACGATCACACTTGAGATTGAGAATTTATGTCAGTATATGACACAACTTAATTCTTATATTTTCCCATTCTTCTGCCCACCCTACAACCCCTGCCCCTGTATACATAAGCTTTGCTTCCTTTTTGTACTATCAAATTTTTTCTTTCCCTTTTTTACTCACCCCTACCCCTTTTCCTCTTTAATACTTTCTATTTCACAGCATTTTATCATATATTTTAGAACTCATTTACATTTTCAGTTTCTCATACTAAAGGAAAGATACAGTATTTACATATTTGTGACCTATTTATTTCACTTACACGTATGTCCTTACGTCCATTTGAGTATAAATGACTCAAATTTATCATTCTTTATGGCCAAATAATGCTCCATTTTATAAAAAAACTATATCGTCTTTATCTAGTCTCCAGCTGATGGGCATTAAGGTTGTTTCCAAGATTCATATTAATTTTCTAGAAAGGTATTTTAAAAAATTTGGAGACTACTTAATTACTGTATGATAACGATCAGTTTTAGAAAACTCATTACTCAAACACACTCATACTTAAATTATTAGTAAAGAGACCAATAAAATGTCATGTACAGTACAGAGTAAAATTTGAAGACTAGACACCTATGTGTAAGAATTTAAAAATGTTTAAATTAATTTGCTAGTAAATATGAACTCAATCAGTAGGACATTAAATTCCATGTTTATTATCTGTTCTGCAAGTCACAAATGAGTTGGATCTCCACAAGACAAAATGCACTTCCTTATTCACTTGTTAGAGTTGGAATTTGCATTCCTATCAGATTCCTTTAAATTGACTTCTGCCTCCAGAGAGATGTAAAATACTTTTTTCAGTAGAAAGTCAGACAGGATGTTCACCTTGTGAAGTTAGAAAATTGCTAGAGGGTCAGCTAGACAATGTGGAGCATGACTTCAAAGACCCCCCACCATTTCCTTATGTAGGATAATTTTTGTGGTTTAACTGTTTTGGAGGAATGCATTTCAGTAAAACAGCTTTCTCCATTTTTTAAAGATAGAGAAACAACAATGAGGACATGACAGATGCACAAGAGAACAACATTCTTTTACAAAGAAAATCAAATCAGTATGCAACTGATACACAAACAGCTCTGGAGTTCTTGGTTGAATGTTCTTTTACTTTATCACACAACTAAACACAAATATAGTGTAGTACTGGATTGTTGTGTACTGGGACTAGAGGTCACTCCAAAGCCTCATGAGTCATGGGTTTAGCCTAGAGTATGGGAAGTTGGAATTGATTCATGATAAAAGGGCACCAGGATTAAGGGTGAGTGCTACCCACCCTAAGTCATCTGAGTAATGTAAAAGAGACAGAGAAATGCCCTTTATTCTCTCAATACCTTTGCTTCCTGGTGTGTACCATGTAGTTTCTTCACTGTAATATCTGTTTGCCATCCCTGCCTTGGAACTAGTTGATTATGGACTGAAACCTCTATGAACTATAAGTCAAACCATTTGCGTTTTAACTTTGGGTGTCAGGTATTTTGTTTCAGCAATGAGAGAAAAGTAAATAACACAGAAATTTGGTACCCCAAGAGTGGAGTAGTTGCCATGACATTACCTGGCCATTTGGCTCAGAAACATTGGAACTGGCTTGGAGGAAGGGGAGTTAGGAAAGATTCAGACTTGGCTACACAGCAGCACTGGAATACCTTAGGCTATTTTGTATAGGAGATTCTGGTCCAAAGACCAGCAGGCTGGTAAAGATCAGGCTAGAGGTGTTTCTGCTGGGAAGAAAGATTGCATTGGCTGCTGGCTTGACAGAAATTTTGTCTGTATTTTATTCATGTTCAAAGATGTTGTCAAAAGATGTAGAGATGCCAGCTGAAGAAGCAGAGCCTGAACACCTTATGTTGTTGAATGTGGGAGATGCTGGTCAGAGTTCAGAAGACTGAAAAGCTTGTAAAGACCAGGCTAGGAAGTTTTCTGCTAGAAAGAAGGACTGCACCTGCTCTTGGACTCCATATGATACGTGTAATAGCTTGAGAGCCATGTCTGCATTTTGTTCCTGTCCAGAGCCTTTGCCTGAGACTGAGGTTAAGGGGAATGGACTAATTAATCTTACAAGAAAATTTCAAGGCAGTTGAATATTGAGGCAGTGAGTGGGATGGTTACTGTAGGGGCTTTTTATCTGTTTTGAGAATCAAAAGCAAAGGGCCCAAGAGAATGCTGTAAAATATTTTCAGTTTGGCCAGAAATGAAACTCCAGTGAAGCTGTGGACTGCAGAGAGGGAGCAGAGATCTTGATTACTGAGAAGGAACACAAGACCAGAGAAGAAGGCCTGGGGGCATCAAAGTAAGCAGCAGGACCCCACCCTTTGCCTTCTCAGAGTTGTCAAGGTGAAAAATTTTGCTTTGAGAAGAAAGCCCCAGAGCACCGTGTTCCAGAATGGCTACGGCCTTGGGAAATTGTTCCAGAATGGCAGTAGCCTGGGGAATTTGTCCCAGTATGGTGGCAACCTACAGAATTTGTTCCTTAGGATTTAGTTGAGAGTGCCCCAGGCAGTTGACCTCTACAGCCAAAAAAGGAATACTACAGTGGATACTACTGCTCCAGCGAGCAGCAGACCTTGGCATCATTCCTGCAGTGCTGGTTTTAGGAGCATGAGAATTTCTGCAAGAGTTGTGGGGTCAGGAAGCCCTGGGAGGCCTGGTAGTGTGCCCCCGAGAGGGCAGCGTGTGCAGCTGTGAATGTGAAGCTGAAGGTGCAGTGGAGACCCCAGAGGCTTAGAAAAGCCAGGAGCTAGGGTCATCTGAGGAAAACTGTCAAGAGGAAGCAGAGCTGGCCCGAGAAAGTAGTCCTGGGAACTACAACCACCACATGTGCTGCGGGGGTCGAGACGCCCGAGCCCTCTGGAGTTCACAGCTTGCCACAGGTTGTCTCGGATGCTGACGGTGCAACTGTGGGACTTAATGTTTGCCTTGCTGAGCTTTGGACTTACCCTGGTCCCCCTCCTTTGTATCGCCCTGTTTGTAACTTTTGGAATGGAAATGCCTATATTTTGCCACTGAATGTTGGAAATGTTTTATTTCTTTTTGATTTGTACAGGGGCTGAGAGCTCAGAGTTTGTCTTAAATCTCAGAGGAAATTTCCTACTTAGAGTTTTTGGCAATGCTGAAACTTTTAGGACTTTGGTAACTCAGAGACAGACTAAATGCCTTTTGCATAAAGGAACATATATAAGTCTTTGAGGGGCAGGGGCAGAATGTTTTGGATTGGATCCTAGAATTCCCCCAAAGCTTCATATGGTCTAGAGTGTGGGAAGCTAGCATTGAATCATGATACAGTGCCAGGTTCAAGGGCACTAGGGTTAAAGGTGTGAGCACTGCACATCCTCAGTAATCTGAGTAAGATAAAAGGGGCATATCAATATCTATGTATAAATAGATAGATATGCATTTTAATATAGTAGGTAGGTTAGATATGTTCAGGTGGAACATAATTCATAGGCATAGAATTAATCCCTAGCTATCTTTGTAGCTAATTTTATACTTAATAAACTTAATAGTAAAATCATTTTATCTTTCTTTTTCTAATTGCTTAAAATTATTACAGTATGATTTAGAAACTTTTCCCTTTCTGATGTATACCTTTCACAAAGCTAATGTTTTTTTTTTGTTTTGTTTTGTTTTGTTTTGTTTTAGGTTTTTTTTTGAGAGAGGGTCTCGTTTTTGTGGTTCAGGCTGGCCCTGAGCTCAGCCTCAAACTCACATCACAGCAATCCTCCTGCCTCTGCCTCCCGAGTGCTGGGATTACAGGCATGAGCCACCATGCCCAACACTGTGGTGTGTGGTCCTGGTTGCTGCTGGGTGTGAGTCTCCTCGCCCAGTATGGTATGTGGTTACCCAGGATCAAATCCGGGCCCTTGCGCCTGTAAGACAGGCGCCGGAACTACTGAGCTAAATCCCCGGCCCACAAAGCCAATGTTTTAAATAAATGGAAATTATTATATTACAATTGCTATTTTGCTGTTTCTTCTTTCTAAATATTGCACAAGTAAACTTCCATGTATCTTCACATAACAAGGTAACTGCTTCTTTACAAACAATGCCATCAACTATGAACTAATCAGTGCATTAATTCATTGATGAGCGTAGAGGCCCTATGAACCAGAAACTGTTGGGGGACATTTTAGATCTATAAACCATCGCAGTATTTAATCTGTATTGAGCTGATTTCTTTAACTGGTGAAAGAAAGGAATCTAGTTTCATGTTCTGTATATGAATGCCCAGTTTTGCACGTATCATTGTTGAAACAGTTTTTTTCAATGTGTGCTTTTATCACCTTTGCCAAACATTAGTCGGCTATAGATGTGAGTTTACTTCTGGGGTCTCTCTGTTCGTTTGACCTGTGTGTCTGTTTTTATGCCCATTCCTTGGTGTTTTGTTGAGTATAATCTTACAGTATATTTTAAAGTCAGATTATATAATAGGTTCTACATTGTTCTTTCTTGCTCAAAAGGATTGTTTATAGCAGCTCAGTTTGTAATAGCTAAATCTTAGAAACAACCAAAATGTCTATCAATTGGAGACTGGATAAAGAAGATCTGATTCTTTTATAGAATGGAGTATTACTCTGTCATAAAAAATGATAAGATTGAGTCATTCATACTCAAATGGATGTACCTTGAGGACACATCCTCATAAGTGAAATAAATAGGTCATAGATATGTAAATATTGTATCTTTTTTCTGGTATGACAAAAGGAAGATGTAAATGAGTTCTAGTATATAGAGTAGATATTGTGATACAGAAAATATTTAAAATAAAATAGAGTATAAGGGTAAATAAAGAGGGTAAAATATGATGTAATTAAAAAAGGAAACAAAGCTTATGTATATAGGGGTAGGGTGGTAGGAGAATGGGAAAAAATAAGTTGTGTCATATACTGGTACAAATTCTGAATGTTGAATGCAATGATGATGTATATATATAATGCATCAATAAATATTTGAATTAAAGACTAGCAATATTTGTATGCTGAAACCTAAAAAAAAAGAAAAAAAAGAAAAGCATATTGGCTGTTGGAGGTTTTTTTCTAATACAGAAAGTGTTCCCATTTTATTTGGACCTGCATTTTTATTAATATTTTGTAGTTTTCATTTGGAAGCTTTATATTTTTGGTTTAAAGTATTGCTAGTTATTTTGTTTTTGTAGCATTGCAAATAAAATTGGTTTCTTACTTCATCAGATAATTACATCATGATGTAATTTCTTAATTACATCAGGTAATTTGCCATTTGTATGTAGTAATGTTGATGAATTTTGTTTATTGCATATATTTGTATATTGATTTTGTATTTTGAAAATTACTTGGATTTGTCAATACTAATAGTATTTTTGGACATATAACATGCCATTTGCATAATGGACTTCTTTTCCAACCTGTATTTTTTTTTTCTTCTCTATAGAGTTTCCAAACCTATGTTTTAGAAAAGTGGTATAGGTGGTTTTTTTTTTTTCTTTTTCTTGATCATTTAGAGAATAGTTTAAGCTTTTCTTCATCCAGCATGACGTCTGCTGTTGACTTAGCGTAAGTGAACTTCATCGCGTTGAGCTGTGTCCCTTCTCTGCCTAATTCATTCAGCATTTTTATCATGAGAAAGTATTGAATTTTATCAAACACCTTTTCTGCATTTATCAAGATAAATGTTATTTCCCTTCATTCTGTTGGCAGTGGTATGCTGTCTTTATTGATCTTCTGTTTCACAATAATACAATCTATGTAAGCCTGGTTTCCTCACTGAGTTAGAGTGAGAAGTTGTGCATTACTTATTCTTATATTCTTAGCTCCTTTGTAAATCTTAGTCCATAGCAGATTTTTAAAACTGATGTAATTGGTACCTTTTATATATAAAATATGATCACATTTAACACTGAGAACTTGTACCTGTACATGGTGCATCTTGATACTCATTTTTCCTCTTTCTCCTACCCTCCTTACAACCTCTTCCCTCTATATACGTAAGATTTTTCCTCTTCCCCCTATATACGTAAGATTTTTCCTTTTTTTTTTCTATTTTTTTTCTTTCCCTTTTTAAGGATTCTCCTACCTACCCTTTCCCTTTTCCTTTTGCATATTTTCTTCCTATTTCACATTACCTATCATACATTTTGGCTTTCATTTGCACCTTTGATTTTTCATACTAGAGAAAAGATAAGGTACTTGCACATCTGTGTCTTATTTACTCACTTAAGAGTATGTCCTTGAAGTACATCCACTTGAGTATAAGTAACTCAAACATATCATTATTATGGCTGAGTAATATTCCATTTTATAGAAAAACCTCATGTTTATCCAGTCCTCTGTTTGTGGTCAGTTGAGCTGTTTCCAAGATTTAACTATCGCAAACTGAGCTGCTATATCCATAGGCATACATAATTTGCTGTAGTATGATTCTTTTCCATAGTAAATCAAGGCCTAAAGAGAGAACATTTTATCAGAATGGAAGACTGGTAATTATTTGGGGATCCTGCCTGTAAAATGTTCATTTCCATATAAATTTCATCTTGTTTTCATCCTTAGAATTGGTTTTTTATTTTTTTTTCAATTGAATATATGTGTGTGTGTGAATGTGTTTGTGTGCTTTTTAAATTTAATTTTTTTTGGTACTGGGCATCAAACTCACAATCTTGCCCTTGTGAGGCAGGCATGGTGCCGCTGAGATAAATCCCCGGCCTCATGTGGGCTTTGTGTGGTTGAATGTAAAACTTGTTAAAGTGACTCCTACTAGGTTTGCTGTCCTTCATATATTGGAAAATTTGCTTTAGAAAGTGTGGACTTTCGTAAATGTGAACCACCTCAGTGCTTTTTGCTCTATTTCCCTTGTGGTAATGCATGAAATTTGCTTTCTGGCCTGATGCCTGCTCTGCTTCATGCTCGCTACACAGTTAGAGATCTGGAAAACACTAACATCATGGGATTGTGATTCTGTTTTTATTTTGACTCAGGAAGTGTTCATTGCTTCTTTTGTGGGAAAATAATATATCGACTGCAAGCTATTTTGATTTACTCTTAACTTGGTAATTGTATGAAAAAATTGTTTTTACTTTTTTAGGCATGGCTCACATAAACTGTTCTGGTTATAATTTAAATTGTTTTCCTAGGTTCAATACAACTGCCTGGTCAAGAGGATATGATTGATATTTGGGAAAACTCACTTCTCATAATGAGTCAACCATGTATGATCCATACTTATAAAGTGACATCAGTGAGCAGTTGAAGAGTAATGTGAAAGTTTGAATCTCTTTTTATCTCCTAGTTACACATCAGTTTCACACTTTGGTGAATTATAATTCTTCATGCAGAAACATGTTATATGCCAACTTCAAAGAAAACTTACTGAGAAACCAAGAGAATATTTAATAGTGTTCATGAGCAGCAAGGCATGAATGATCAAATAAAGGTCCTCACAGTTAGCTGCTGATTATTCTTTCACAGCAGGCAACTTCAAACCTCACACTCAATCTTTTCAACAGTATTTCATCTTCCAATATTTCACTCTATCACTAGAAGAAAATTACATTTTTCTGACCTCTATAACAGTCTGGTGTGTTTTGTATTATTTATTGACTTGAGAATATTCTTGTGGAGATAGATGTGATTCATCAAGTTAAATAAGTTGTAATTAGAGAAGCCTTAAGTCCTTCTATGATTAGTATAGGAGAAAATTTTCAGTTCTCATGCAAAAGATTTCTAGAAAATTGTCCACAACTTAAAAGTTTAAATTAGAAACGAGATTTAAATTAGAAAAGAAATTCTAATTTAATTGAATTTAATATTACAAATGGAAATATAATTCGGCAAATGTCTTTTAACATCTAAAAAACTCATATTGTAGTTATATTATATCATAGTTGATTAGTCTTTTTCATTGCTCTTTTTCTATAATTACAAAAGAATGTTTAAAATTAGCTTTGGAACAAAAATTAAAATATACTGTGTTCAATACATATCAATTAGATAAATACCAGTTATCAAAGTAGGCAGTAGTCATAAAGTAATTCATTTTGAATTCAGAATGTCCCGATAACAATTGTCAACTTTCTTACTAATGATGGTTACAAATCACTCTACTGATTGACTGTAGATTTTACATATGTTATGAGTAAAGCCAACAAAATTTTTTTGTGAGGGATAGTTTCTACATAAGGCAAAGTAATGAAAACATAAAGAAAAATGTGTTATATAATGTTACTTTTCACCTGGGGAATCTGATAATATTCTGTGGATTTTTAAATCATCTGAAAGGAGATTAAACAAAGATCTCATGCAGTACTTTTGAAGTTATCTGATATGTTGTTCCCCACCCTGACTTTTACTGTGTTAAGAAGTCCACACTTAAGTTATTCTGACATTAGAAGTCTACATAAGCAAAATCTGCTCCCATTGTGGATGCATCCAAAGTTGATTGATTTTTATAAGCATCTAATTCAACTTTATTTATTCAATTCAAGTTATTCAACCTTATTTATTATTTCAATTATTTATTTGTTCATTATTTATTGCATATTGGGCTTAACATAATTGAATATTATAATTGAAAAAGTTAACGCTTTATAAGAGCCTGAGATTAGATAAGAGAACCATTGCACATATATAAATGTGTTGTTTTTATATGGGTTCAGAGAGCTTATGGTTCATAATATATTCATTGATACCAAATATTGAGCCAGTACATGTACTTACTTTTTTTTTTTGATGCATTGCAGTATTGTATTTATTGTCCATAGCCTTTATATAACCAAAGGACTTAAGCTGTACTAATCAATTTTTTCTGTCAGATCTGTTCAGTGAAGTGTACTAATAGTTTAAAAAATTAATAAAATAGGCCTTCCTTGTTATCTACCCTGCCTCCCTCTAAATGAATCACCGTTTCACTCATTTCCATGGCAACTACATTTCCTTGTAGTCAGGCTTCTGGAAAGTAAATACTACAAAGGAAAATAGAAAATCCCAATGAAACTTTGGATTCTTGCTTGGGGAAGTCAGTTATGTCTGATCTGTGCTCTAAAGGCCAGTACTTTGATGTGACTCAGAAACAAAGAGGTAGTGAGTGTTAGGTTGTTAGCTGAAGATAGCACTAGCATCTGAAAAAAACAAGTTTCTTGACCCATTCTTAAGCTCTCCTCTGTTTCCAGCTCCTCTTCCTTTCATGGAATATCTTTTTAAAGGGAAAAGGGATCAACATATTTTTAAAATTCCTTTTGTTAAATAAATGAGGCAGGGTGTGGTGGCCCATGCCTATAACCGCAGCACTTTAGGAAGCTGATGCAGGAGAATTTCAGGTACAAGCTTATCCTGTTCAACTTAGTGACTTAAGACCTTATCTCAAAATAAAAAAATAAAAAGAATTAACTATGTAACTTATGGAGAAGCTCTGAGCAAAGAGAAACAGAAATTAAATTGAATACAAGAGATTAGTGGATCTTCATTCACACTACACACATTTTTTGCTTCCTTACCATGTTTATATCTGCTCTAGCAATAAGATGCAACAGTTCAATGAATACAGTTCCTCATGGTAATTGAAGGGGAAAAGAAAAAAAGGGTATTGAAAATAACAGTGAGAAGACCTATAAAAAATGATGTTAGTTAATTTGGTTTGAGGTGACATGAATTTGATATTAAGAAAAAAGATCAAATTTCAGAGGGGTTCAATGGAAACTGCAAGTAAAATACCTGCTGTTTCATGAATCTCTGACGATTGTATACAAAACAGCTGTATACCTCAACAAATCTAGGAGTCAGGAGTAATAAAGGACTTGGGGTCTGGTAACACGTTATTACATAAATAGGTCGTTCATCTTTGTAATCAGTATATTCTATACACCCATTTGTGTGAATTGGTGAGACAATCTGGTTCCTGTACATTTTGACAACTACAAACATTTCTTTATCCCTTTCCATGGACTTTTTTTTTTTGAGACAGGATCTCTCTTTTGTGGTTCAGGCTGGCCCTGAGCTCAGCCTCAAACTCACATCACAGCAATCCTCCTGCCTCTGCCTCCCAAGTGCTGGGATTACAGGCGTGAGCCACCACACCTGGCACTGTGGTATGTGGTACTGATTGCTGCTGGGCATGAGTCTCCGCGCCCAGTATTGTATGTGGTCCAAGGGATTGAACCCGGGTCCTTGCACTTGCAAGACAGACGCTGAAACCACCGAGGTAAATCCCCGGCCCTCCGTGGACTTTTCTTTCCGCCATGTTCATTTTAAGGTCCCTGCTTCGGCAATAGTTTCTCTTGCATCTAGACACGGCACTTACCCTGGGGTATTGAAGGAATACTTTACTATTCCACACAACTTCAGAAATCTGTTCCGGTGACTCTAGCATCCATTTCTGATTTTTCAGGTCTCTTCCCATAGGATCCATTGACACCTTATATGCAAATAATCATATCATTATTTTTGCTATATTTTAATTTTCTGTAGTTTCTCATATCAGTGTATATGAAATGCTGAGATTTTTTTATTATTTCCTGCAGGATGTATCACTAATAATTTACATGGTGAATGATAAATATGTGTTTATTATTAAATGTACAGACATAAAGGAACGGTCAGATTTTTTTGAAACAGACTTATGGGAATAGAGTGTCTTTACATGCAGTTATATTTTTTACAATATACAGTTAAGTGACTTTTAGACTAGTTACAGCATTGTTCAGTAATCACCACAATTTGAGAACGTTTTAACCCCACAAAAAAGTTCCATATCTTTTATAATTCTCTCCTCCTCACTATTTTCCTTTCTTTCATAGAAAAGTATATACTTCCTATTTTATAATTTTGCCTTTTCTGGACATTCCAAGTAAACTAAAGTGTGAAATACGGTGTTTTGGTGGGCATGTTTTCAGGGTTTATTCATCTTGTGTCATATGTCAGTATGTAATAGGTTTCTGTTACTGAAAACTGTTCTAATGGATTATTTCACATTTTCTTCATTCAGCAATTTGTGGGCATTGGGTTAGTTTCCACTTTTTAGTTGTTATGAATAATGCTTCTTTGGACATTCATGTGCCAACGTTCATGGACACATTTTCACTTAGCTTGCATTCACACCTAGTAGTACATTTGGTGGGTCACATGACAGGTCTGTATTTAATCATTTGAAGAACTGTCAGACTACTGGTATCCCTCCCACTGGTGAGAGCAAAGAGGGTGGGGGATACATAAAAGAACTGGGATGTATTTTGCACATACACCAACTCTCTATAATAACTGCAGTCATTATGTACTGTCAAAATATATATTTTTAAAAAAGAATAATGCTCAAACCATTTTCTGAAGGGGATGTACCATTTACATTCTGACCAGTGAAATGTAAGTTCTGATTTCTCCATATCCTTTCCAACATTAGTAGTTTTCCTGGGAGGTAACATTTGATGATGTGGAAGATTTGCATTATTTTCTTTCATTCTTGGGGTGGTTTTCCCACTTTTTGGATAATGTACTTTGGTGCATGAATATATTTACCTCTGAGGAAGTCAGATTTATTTATGTTTTTGTGTCTGTTTTTAGAATATTATCTGAGAAACCAATATAAAATCCAAGAATATGAAGATATATGCCTATGAATTTATAGTTTTGCCTTTCACGTTGCATCATTAATCCATTTAGAGGTAATTTTGGTTTATAATTTGATGGAAGAATCTAAATTTATCCTTTTGCTTGAAGATATTTAATTTTCTCTGGATCATGTTTGACAAGAATATTTTTCATACTGTCTTAGTGACTTTGTTGAAGATGAATTGACAGTAAATGAGAGAATTTATTTCTATTCTGTTCTTCTGTGTATCAGTACATATGCAAGCATCATGCTGTTTTGTTTCCTGTACTTTTGCAGTAAGTTTTTGCAATTAAGTATGACTCTTCCAACTTTGTTCTTTTGCAAGAATTCTTTGCCTATTTGTGGGTCACTTTAGTTTCCTATGAACCAATCAGTTCTTGGTAAAGAATCTAGAAGTCTGAGATCAATGCTAGGTTAAGGTCCATGCTGTGTGTCACTCATAGGCCGGTACTTGGGAGATCAGAAGGATAAAAAGGAAACAATCAGGTGTATTCAAGAGCCAGTGACTGAGAAGATCGAGGGGCTGTTGACTTCAAAGTTTCATCTTGGGGAGCTGAGAAGCACAGATGGCTTTTATAGGGAAGGAAAGGCAGGAAGTCTATGTTCTGAGTAGGGTCTTGTCATCGAAGGCCAGTGTCCTCATTTTTCATTTTTTAACACCTCAGTGGCTCTTGGCTCCCTGAGGGATCAAAGCTACCTCTTACAGTTCTTTTTAGATCAACATATTACTTCTCTGCTTGTTAAATTTGACATCAGTTGAAGTGAATATTAGTTTCTCCATAAAGCAAAGGATTAAGGAGGACTTTGGAAAGATAGATGTTCTGGGCTCTGTAAATCTAAAGAAATGTTTAACACTTAACATCTTAAACATGAAATCAGTTTTATCTTGAGAACTCAGAATTGTGGATAATAGGAAGAAAATTTAACATTTGCAGAAGGATTAGAAAAGGGTAATAAAACAGAAGGGAAAGTAAAGGCAGAGAGAAACAAAAGACAATTTTAAAGGAGCAAATGGAGTTGCATTCAGT
>PVIR01040079.1:0-13577 GCA_004026965.1 Petromus typicus | reverse complement strand
CAAACCCTATGAGCTTCCTTCCAGAGCTGGAGTAATTTCATTAGAAAAGACAATAACTCACAAAAAAATTAAGGTTCTAATGCCAGAAATTGTTAGCATGGAAGAAAATCCAAATAGCTCCCCTACACATTAGGACAATGCTCTTGTAATTAATTTGAAGCTCTTTTTGTTTGGGAAGGACATGTTATCCTGGTACAAGTTGTCTAACAGTCATTGCTTAATCTTACACTGATAGTTAACTCCCAATTACCTTTGAAAGATTTCACCAGTTATCAATTTCCAAGACTACTGACAGTACTTTTCTCAGTTGATTGTTCTCTTGCAAATTGTACTATTCTTAATCAGCCATTCTCAGAGTGTTGATATTTCTTTGGACCCTATCTCAAAAATGAGCTGCAAATTAATTAATGAGCCAGTGTATAAAAATTGTTTCTTGAGAGTCATCACTAGCTTATATATCTGTAATGACTATTATTCAAATAAAAGAACTGATGGCATCTCTTTAGATTTGCATTTTATAGTTGATTTATGCTGATCTGAACCTTATGTCAGAGACTTGAACTTGATAAATCACTGTACATAAACATATCTGAAAGTGTCAGTCACCTCTGACTGGTCTGATGTTTCATGAATGTCAAAGGAAACCTCTGAGTGACAGTGTTTTCTCCTTGGCTGAGGAATTGGTGAGAATGGATTTGTGTGGTGCTGGAAGGGTTGGTACCAATTATTGGAGGTGTTCATCTAATCAGGAGTTATTCAATAAATGCTATTTCCCTCCATATGAAGCTTTCAAACTATAAGTAAGAGTAAAAGGATGTGATTCCTACAATACCTTTTATCCTTTACTGAAAAAATGTAGATAATATATTTTCTATTTTTTCTCCAATTTTACACACATATGTCTTAGTAATAACAGTCAAAAGACAAGGTACCTTATCAGGATGTCAAGTGATTCTATAGGTGAAGGAGGTAACAAATTAATAAAGCAAACTAGGGAATACCTAACCTATCTAAATATAAATATCTAATATTTCCCAAATATCTAAAATATTGCCTGACACTTGACTGCATTCTCAAATTTATGTAAAGCATTGTAAGATTATCCAGTCTTTGAAAAAGGCTTCAAATGAGATTTATGTTTTTAAATGGATATTTCAAAGCTTTATAATGTTGGCAACTAATTTTTTTAAAATTTTATACCTTCAGGCCTGTATTATACAGAGTTAAGGTATGATTCTTTATTTTTAGGTTTTCTTTGGGGGGGGGTTTTGTTGTTGTTGTTTTGTTTTTTTTTTTTGGTTTGTTTGGTTTTTTTGAGACAAGGTCTCACTTTGTAGTTCAAGCTGGCCCTGAGCTCAACCTCAAACTCACATCACAGCAGTCCTCCTGCCTCTGCCTCCCGAGTGCTGGGATTACAGGCGTGAGCCACCACGCCCGGCACTGTGGTATGTGGTACTGGTTGCTGGTGGGGTGAGTCTCCACATCCAGTATTGTATGTGGTTAGGGGGATCGGGATTGAACCCGGGTCCTTGCACTTGCAAGACAGGCGCCGGAACCACTGATTATTTTTAATAACAATAAATATATTGTGGTAGGTTTTTGTTTCCGTTCCCTGTTGTAGTGGTTGCCATGGTTTGGGTCTCGACGTCCTGCAGAGCCTCATTCCGTGGGAGGAGACAGTCTGATTGCGTGATGCTGGGATGAAGGGCTTGTGATGGCTAAACCACTCCGGAGAGCGCCCTCATCCGGTCAGTCTGGGTGGGATAAAAGGGGCAGAAAGCCTCGGTGAACTCTCTCCCTTGCTGCCCTTGCTGTCCGGTGGGTGCCACGAGCTGCCTCTCTTGTGGCCTTTGCAGCCTGTGTACACCATGCTGTTTCTCCTCCGTGATGCCTGCCTGCCCTGCCTGTCTCGGACCCGCCATCGATGGACCGAAACCGCCGAATAAACCCCCTCCCCTCTTTGACTGCCGGGTGTTTTGCCTCAACAATGAGAGAAAAGTAACTAACACAGTGATTCACACGTGTTTTCTTCTAGACCTTTTGTGTTATCTTTGTGTCCTGTTCTAGAGACTATAAAGTAATTAGTACTGAATCTCCCACATCGTCACATTTCTTCATCTGTTTACTTTATTCATGTGTGGAAAAAATGTATGTCTTACAGAAGCCCAGCTCCTCCTGTCTCTTGGAATCTGACTCATTCTGAAATCTTGTTTTGTATAGTAGTCATGGTCTTCTTTCTGACTTCCATAATTTTCTTAGTATTTTCATTGTGATATCATTTTTTATCCCCATGGATTCATACATTTGTTTTAATCACACTTCTGTTGTCACAGTAATGGTAGTTTGGAATTTTTTTCTACCAGGGATCAAACTCATGACCTAGCACTTGGGCAGGAGCTGGAACCACTGAGGTAAATCCCTGACCCTAATGGTGGTTTGTAAAAAATACGAGCAAGGATAGGGAGATAGCAAAGGAGAGATAATTCAAATCTTTATTTCTGTATCATTAAATTACTTTTTAAAACTCAGCAACACAAATCTCTCATAGTTTTCCTTGTATGTCTCTGAAACTTCCTGAAATACCAGCAGATTATGCTTGTGGTTCAGGATCACATTCCCACTGGCTATGAAGTAGCAGGCAAGGTATAGGACCTCTTTGCCCTTGAGTTTGCTTGATGGACGAAATGTACGAAAGTGTTGGCATCTACCAGAAGCCAAGTAAGAAAACAAATCTAGTCATCTTACTAGAATTTAATAGAAGGAATTGTTTCAAAAAGTGTTAAGTGAACTGAGAAAATGAAAAGGAAACTTAAAAATAACACGGAAATAGTCAATGCAGGAAAGTGCTATCACCCCAAGAGCCACAGAATAAAAAAGTTGTGGTTATTAGAATGTAGAATTCAGAGGAAAATGCTTCATCAGAGGGACTCATCTGTGCTGTGAGGCACAGCACTTCTGGGGCTGCGAATGCAGAATAAATAGAAGTGGAAACGAAGCCTGCTCCTGAGGCTCCACTTCCAGAGAGAACAAACATGTGAAAAGAATCAATTTTCTTCTTCTTCCTCATTCTTCTTCATGTTTTCTTGTTTCCAAGCCTCCCAAAGCAGAAGAAAGAATAGTGCGTCTGCTGCTGACAATACGAAAATAACTGACGACCACAGAAGATGTCAGACTATACAGTGAAAGGGACATCCTCCTTTTATTTTGCATTTTCGGTCTTCTGTTTTGCTTTTTCTGCAAGCTATCTCAAGAGAAAAAAAATTAGAAAATGAATCATTTTTGAAGTAGATATAAGTGGCTACCTTTAAGTTAAAGTAAAAAGAAAATGCACTTAAGTTTCTTTCCATTATTTAGTTTTTCCCTGACGTACTTTACACATGCTGAACTGGATTTCTTTGATGATAGGTAAGTGACCTTCAGTAGAAACTTTGCAGTGAACCTCATGAACTCTTGGGCTGGGTTGAACACAGACGGAATCTCTCAGTACCATTTCTTGAACAGCTTACGGTTTTTCAGCTTTTGTCATTCATTTTTGCATCTTTTCCACTTTAATTTGAAATGAAGAAGAAAGAGAAAAAGAAAGCTTCTCCAGGTCTACCTGTCCTCTGTGGCTCTCATTTACCTTTAATGGCTGTGCTATCAGGAAGTGTTAACCTATCTTGGGTCTAAATCTCATTTCATGTAAAACTTATTTCCATGCCACTTTATCTATCTTTACTTTTACTTTGAATAAGTCAAGATTTTCCTATGTCCATTCCCTGTGGATTCTCAGTAGCCATCAATCTTTTTCACACAAAATACTTAATATAACTTTTACCTTTCTGAGAATAAATTGCTCATACAACTTTTTAGCTAATTTTACCAGTGTATTCAAAATTGAAAGACATATATTGGAGGAAATAAAGAGAAAAGAATGATAAAAAATTCTGACTAACAGCATAAAAATGAGCCATTTTCCTTCTTTGAATTTTAATATAATGACAAATGATTTCTAAATGTTTGTGGCATATACCAAAGACAAATTTAAGGGAAAGAAAATAGCCCAAGCAAATATACTTACTCAAGCACTGATTAACATGTGCTTCATAATAGAGACATAGAAGTAATAGACAAAAATAATTCATATCAACACTTTGAGAAACTATCCTAATGTATAGAAAATGTGATTCAGCCAATTGATTCTTCTGCTCCTAACAACCCCCTTCTGTGTCTTCCCACCAGCTAGTTGTTTTCCATATATTCTTCAACCTTCTTTACAGTTAATCATAGCATAAATAAAACTGAGATGCATCGTCAGTAAATTCTTACACACTATTGCCTGAAACCCATAGAATAGTGAATACAGTTCTTTCCTGTCATATTTCACCATTACACCCGTGTTTACACTACCCGGCTCTGTAGCAGGGCCCTTTCTGACATGTGGGGCTGGAGAGTCCCGTGATACAGATGTTTTGTGTGTATTTTAATCTATTCTGTCTGTGCACTAGTGGCCAATAACAGCCTCACCTGCTTAGCATTCTCTGTCCTCTGCTGAAAGTTATGACAATGTGAAATACCCTAGGAAGTAAATATGCTCCTAGTTGAGAATGATAGCTCTGTGGTTTCACTGAACTTCCAAATTTCAAAGTTCCCTGCCTGAGGGTTGCTTTGGGGTTGCTTTCAAATCTTGTCCAACTGTTTACACACACAGCTCTATCTGGGTCAGCCAGTGACTCTCAATTAAAATCGCCATGGGGCCCATGAAGTCTCTTCATTTCTCTCCACTTTTCAATTTGCTAGAATGGGAACATGAATGAGAACCCCTCTCTGTTTTACTTGTGATTAACTGATAACTCTTATCACCTCCCCTGTGATATAAAAACAAAAGAGGACAGGGACTCATGAAAATGGACTCTGCTGTGCCTGGAAGTAAATTTAGCCCACAAGGCACCTTCTCAAATGTAGACTGCCCGCTGGAGGCTGACCTATTTGTGAGTTTCCTTGCACCAATTCTAGCTATTTTTCTGACATTGGATGTGTTTGGAAACTTACAGCAGAATGAATTTGGAATTATCATCTCCTATGACATAAATTCATATATGTGTATAGTTTTGCAAATTCTGTTGATGATTCAGTTACTTCGGGGCTACATGCATTTTTCATGGTGACATTATTTCAAGGATAATTTGGCTCTAATGTTATTCAGGCTCACTCTTTCCTCCATCATTCTAGCTAAGGGACCTATTTACATAATACCTAGCTAGTGCCTTGTTATTTTTTTATTACTGCCTCATTGGAAAGCCCAAAATAAACAAAGAACATTTTTAGTTGGAGGACTTTGTAGAATCTAACTTTTCAATGAACTTTCCCATGATGACTTTATTTTGAGAGAAGGGAATCCTCTTGTATGAATTAATGAATAAAGCAGAGGTCAAACATCTCAGAATCACCAGTGGAACTCTTGCTTTGATGTAAAAAAGTAATGCAATCCAGTAGTGCTTTGAATAGTGCCCCCAATCATGGATAAATGAAAACTCTGATGGGCGATCTGTTTACCCCTAGTACCAGTATTTTATTTGGCTTCTCAATAAAGTTCCATTAAAAACAACAACAACAACAACAACAACAACAACAACAACAACAACAACAACAATGAGTAAAAGACTCTAATGGTTGCTTTTTTAGTCTATCCCAGAGAGACTGTAGAAATAGAGACAAATATAGATTTAAAGGAGATGACAGCACATTGCTCATCTCATGAGACAAGGCTGGAGTGTGTGAGCAGACTTGGTGCAGGAGCATCATGGTAGACAAGGAGCCTGCAAGATTAGTGCCCTGGATCCTACCCTGAGGAGGGACACTGGCACTTCACCCGGGGAGATACTGTTAGAAGCAGACATTTCCAATAACATTTGCAGTCACTGGAGTGAGAGGATATGACACAACAAGGGACAGGCCTGTGTTATTTGAACACTGCACTCAAGTAGCTAGTGAAACTGACATCTAGCTCAGGTTTTCTTGTAAGGAAGGACATGAGTCTGTTTGTGCTGAAGCTGAGGCCAAGGATGTGCCATAGGATCTGGGAAGGTGTAAGGACCCGGCACCTATTTATGGCCCACCCCATGCTGTTCCATTCAGCACCTAAATGTTGTGCTGATAAAGAGGGTAGAGAAAAAGGAATCTGAAAATCAAGTTTCCCAGCTAAAACAAATTGTTATTTGAAAGATTTCTTAAGACTATTGAGAAGGAGGAAATCAGAAGGAGAGAGAGAATAATAGAGGGTAATAAGGGAGGGAATATGGTCAAAGTTATGTTATATGTGAGTAAGAATGGCACAATGAAACCCATTATATTGTATGCTTAATATCTTAATTTTTAAAAAATTGATCTAGATTTGGATAAATCTAACTCTGAGTTATCCAGCAGAGGGAGCCTCGAGGAAAAATTTTATGGTGTTATAAAATTTCAGAAACCAAATTTTCATTTTATATTTAAAATGTTAAACTAAATCTATGTTCTTGAATAGATAATAAAGTAACCCTTCAGCACACATCAACATACATTGATAGAGAAAGCAATAGAAATATATAATCTAAACATCGATACATTAGTCTGATGTGTATATTCATTTGTTTGCTCATAAAATATTAACTACTGATTTTCAGAAACTTTCATTGAGGACATATTTATCAATCAATGACTGTACAAAGTATAATATTATGAATATTAAAGATGTGAGAGATGGTGAGGGTATAAAATAAGCAGTAGATAAAAAATATGATATGACTGATTTGCAAATAGATATATGAGGAACAGAGTGAGACAGGATAAAGAGTGCTAGGCAAGAGTTTGTTTTTCTCAGGGACAGCAGGGATGATGTGTCTTGAGATCTTAGCAAAGGTCAGACCAAGCAGAATAAGAAAGTGAGTCTCTTGGTTTTCTGAGGAAGGTCATTCCAAGGAAGTGGACAGCAAGTAAAAACCCATAGAATGATAGTCCATACTCCTACATTCCTACACATTTCTCCTTCTTCTCCTCTTACTTCACATAATCATATTTTCTAGGACCATTATGCGGTGGCCAGTGATTGTGTAATGGAAATGATCTGCATTACTTCGGGCTAACACATTGACTGTTGGCTTGAAACTACACAGGTCGTTTTATCTTCTTCAGAACAATAATTAATGTTGAAGACAGTGCTCCCTTTCTTGCTCTTGGCTCCCTTAATAAAAATAATGGATCTGATAAGACAAAGACTTTTGGTCTCATGAGTTTGAGATTTTGGAGTTAGATACTCCTGCAAAATAATGCAGCCTAACATGATAGGACAGCAGGGAGTTTAGCGTGTTTGAAGAAAAGCGAAGTATTATCCAGAGCCAGGATGAGGGCTTAGAGGGATGAGAGGGAGATCAAATCTGAGAGGCAAACTGGACTCTGATAATGTCAATATGAGAGGCGTGACTTCAGGTTTGGACTTTTAGTAACAGAAGTGGGAAATTATTTTAAATAGATGAAACAAATAAGCAATTAAATGATGAGCTTAATATGTAATGCTTTATAAACTGCTTAAAAAGCAATTTTTGAAGTTGATATTAATACAACAGAGATTTAAAATATTTTTCCAATAACTTACTTTATTATAAAATTATGACTTTAAGAGATAAAAAGATTTTGATGTAAGCCCAGTACTTTATAATGTAAAAAAGGATGGATCTAAGTAGTTTTTAACTGGGAACATTTAAAACTAATGAAACACCTAAAACTCAGTTGATGAAACTCAACAGATCTTCTCAAAATTTATCTGGGTATCTTAAAATTTTGTTAGAAAAAAGGTGAGTTATAAATAAAGATATTTATTTTTTTATACTGCATAGTGTGAGTCTTCTTGTCATTGTTCTTCAAAAAAATATAAAGAACTTGAATGGGAAAAAATGAGAATTAAGTTGTGTCTTATACTGGTACAAATCCCCATTATGGAGTGCAATCATGATGTGTATATTTAATGTACCAATAAAGATAAAAAATATATATATAAAGAACTTGATCATTTTAATTTTATTATTAGGCTGACACAGGGATCTTTATGTCTCATTTCCCCTTAGTAAGGCCACACATTTGACATGTCCATGGTCATGAGTGCTTCCACCTCAGTGAGAAAGGTGAGAATTGAAATAAGAGGCACGCTGGGCTCATGCAGTCCATGTGTGCACGTGTGCCCTTGATGCCATTCACTTTTAGCTGCCATGCCAGTGACAAGGATAATGGATTTGATTGCACTTGGCAATAGCTTTCCTCCAACAACATTTTCAGAAGATGAGCTTGTTCAAGGATGAATTCCCAATTATTTCCTGCTGTAAGAAAGAAGATAGAACAAAGGCTCTGGCATCAAATATAATTAGTTCTTTTATTGAATCGTTTTGAATGTTGAAAATCATATTTCCTTTTTGGGGAAATGGACACTCTTTTTCACTTATAAACTAGCATCTTCGAAAATGTGTTTGGCTACTTATTTTTGCATATATGAAATCCTAACTTCATAGAGATAAAAACAAAATGTAGTAGAAATAGTATCGTGAAAGTCTTATGGTGTCATATATTGTATACTTTATTTTTTCTTCCATAAATCATCTTCCTTCATCATCATATAAATATTACAATACTCAGAAAGTGATGTTCCCATACTCACTGTGGCATTGTTCTCAGAAGTAGAAGCAATCCAAGAATCTACTGATAGATGAATAAATAAACAATATATGCTGCCTACAAAATATGAAATATTTGACCTTAGAAATGAAATAAATTTTGATACACACTACGAAATGGCTGAATACTGAGGATGCTGTTCTAAGTGAAACAATGTAATCACAAAAAACACAAATACTATATGATTCCATTTATGTGAGAATGGTGTTTGCCAAAGAGCTGGTAGGGAGAGAAAACAGGATATTGTTTAATGGGTACTGAGTGTTAGTTTTGTGAAATGAAAACTTCTGAAAATTGGTTAAGGACAGAAGGATGACAGGAAACATTACTGAATTGGATCCTTAAAATGGTTAGGATGCTAAATTTTCATTATGTATATTCTAGTACACTTAAAAATAAATAAGTGTGTTTTAATAAAAAAAGATTTTTACTATCTCATAAAAAAGAACTATTCTCCCCAAATAAGACTTAGCTGGAGAATAATCAGCCTTGACAATTGGAGATCAAAGCTCTCAGACCCCTGTCCTTGCCTCACCTGACAGAGCAGCCACCACACAAGAGAACAGTCATGGTGGGGAAGGCCAGGCTGATGGGGACCAGCATTTCTGATCTCTAGTTTTCAAGGCTGATTATTTCCTGGATACACTGTATCTTTGGTGAAAGGGCAAAGAAAGATGGCGGACGTCTATTATTCATCGAACAATGAAGAAAGGAGTCATGGCAAGACTTTACAACATGGAACCACATGTGAACTTCGGAAAAAGGGAAAGGGAAACATGGGTGTGTGTTTCTGTTTTTGCTCCGGAAATATCCTGACACAAAATTCAGGAAAGAAATGGGAAAAGCTGGGAGAACAGAGAAGCTGGAGGCAAGCAGGGTCTGTAGCAGCTTGGCGGGAAATGGCCGTGAGCAACCTCAGCCTCCTTTCCTTGCCCAGGCTGACACAGGGAGGCTTTTGTGGCATTTGGTAAGGACCAGAGGTGCTTCTCAGCCCCTGTTTCTCTGTGAGAGTCTGGAAATGGAGAAGTTCCCTTAAGGCTAAGAATAGTTTAGAAAGGATCCTAATGTAACATCCAAGAAACAGAGTCGTTTCAGTGGTAGGAGCAAAATGGAAGAAAGAACATGGATGCTGAAAGCTGCGTCCTGAGATTTCATTTTTCTACCTTTTGGTGATGCAAACTGAAACAGCTTGATTCACTTCACTGTTACTGCTCCGAATGGGGTAAGTGTCAAACTTACCTGAGTGGAGGGTGCGCCTCCCTGGGAGGGTGTGTGTTCTGTGTGCACAAGGCCTGGGTTCAACCCCCTGCACCAAAAAGTAAAAGTAAAATAAATGACATCTCTTCATAGCTTGAAGATTAAGTTTAGACATGTGAAAATGCTACCCCAATACCTGACACATAACCTTCAAGAAATGCCAGTCATTTTTTTTTGTTGTTGAAGGGAGATATGAATGTGATCCAACATATGTTTCTTGTTATTGCTTGGAGGAACTAAGTGACTGAACTTCAGATGGAAAGCCCGAAGCTTCTACTTTCTGCCCCTCAACTGAGTATATGATAAGGAAGAAGAGTCACTGAGTTATTAGAAATAAGATTAATATATTGGGTTTCTTGTATATTTACTATAGTCTTACAACCTTTCTGATCCTACCTGGTGGAGATCCTCTAGTATTTTTAAGCCGTGTACCTGAATCTAACATTAGTAGGAGCTGAGATGCTAGTACAACCAGAGGCCCATTTAATGTATGTATAAATATTTAAATGATACAAATCAAGTCCATAAACTGTATTCTTCCTTTGAAAAGTATACTAGCTTGTGTTTCCATGTTGTGACCTGGAGAGCCAGGGAAACGGCCCGTGTGACCAGCTCTGTCCTCATCCCATGACATGTCTGATGGGAGGTGTAATGTACATGTGACTTGTAAGCCCAGCCCACATGACTGAACTTCATATATACCCCTGGAAACAGACACTCGTAACCTACTCCTGCCAAGGAATCCCTACAGCAGCAGCGTGGGCCGTTGTCGTTCTAGAGATCTGAAGCATGGTGCATTTGGAAAAGCAGAATAGGTTTTAAGTGCATATGTCATTTTAGCCTGATAAACTCTTCTCCACTGAGACAGCCTTGGCCAGAGAACTAAAGCAAAAGACCCCAACACCTGGACCTACAGGAAGAGGTCTTCCCACTTGCATGTGTGAGTAATAATGCACCAAAAAATGATTCCAGATCCCTCAATTATGAGAGTCCATCCCAACCTTAAAAGAGAAGGAATATATACCAAGGGCTTAAAGATACTGAGCAGATGGAGGAGTGGGAGGAAGATAGAAAATTATCTCTATGACCTTTTCTCAAATCAGGCATTTTGAAAAGAACAAACCTTATCCAGAGAGGGAAACCTAATTTCAACCATTTCAATTCAGGCTGTGAATATAGTGACTAGAAAGAAATATACTATTTTCTGCTGGCCCTATGCACATTTATCTTCCATTATAGCATCTTGAATGTAGCATACCACTTATAATTGATAGTATTTAACAATTGCTGTCAGCCAAGTGACAGTTGTGACATACTGTTAGTGTCCATGCACGTGTGAATTTGATCCCAGCTCTTCCCAACTGACCTCATGTCACAGGAGCTGTGTATTTTCTTGGTTCCTAAGTCAAACATCTATTTTCAGTGTCTTCTGTGATTTGGCATTGAAATAAGTTAGACAAAAAAAGCAAGAGATAAACCAGATATTAGTAAAATAAATGCTCATTATTGGAAAAATATTGCAACTTCATATTTGTTTGCAAAGTACAAGCAAAATAATCTCTGGAATGTAAAATGAAGATACTCATAAATAGATGAAGACATGGAACATTTCATTGTTAAGATAATGGTGCATAGCATCATTGCAAATCTCTACTTCATTTACTCTCATATATGTATTTGCTGACCATCTGGCATCTGGCTATTTAAGGTAGAATTTAGCCAGGCAGTATGGCTTCTCTAGATATTAAGTCTGCTTCACATGTCTATCTTATGCTACTTGGAACCAGCAGATTGGCTTGGGCATATTAGTGGTTGAATAGAAAGAAGTGACTAAAATCATTTGAGTCTTAAGGTTCTAGACTGTAATTAGAATACTATGAATTCCAGCTCAGTCTAGTGGACAAGTAAGTTGCATAGCATATTAGCTAGTGAACAAGAAGAGAAGCAAACATCATGGTGGAAGATATATGTTAAGATGCTTATTACAGTGTTTGGCTTACTCAGTTGTAAGGTGTGACTAGGCAACTCTAAAATCCCTAGGGCAATTGGAAATCCAAAGCACAGGTGGAAAATCTCAGGAACATGCTGAAACTGAAGTCCAGTGGCAGAAATGCTTCCCTAATTTTAAGACCTTCAAACTGAATGAATCAGAATTACCAGAATCATCTAAAATAACACTGCTTACTTGGAGTAAACTAATTATAAACTTCCATCACTTCTACAAAATCCCTTCGTGGAAACATTTAGGTTAGAGTTTTATTGGGTTAGAGGGAACAGAAGTCAATGGACTCTTCTGTGCAATAAAACTCAGGGCTGGAGAAATATTCTTTGCCATGTGAGACCAGAAAGTTACCTAAGAAAGGGCTTGAACGTAACAGACAGGAGTACAGTGCTGGTAGAGCTAGCAGTCTGCCGTGGGACATGCACAAAGAAACTGCCTGCCACCCAGAAACACATGTGGGTAGAGAAAGGAAAAGTTGATGAACCCTTCAGAGGGGAAAAAAAAAAACAGATTTTTAAATGATGAAAGGAGTTTGTTGTGAATGAATAACAGATCATGTGAATCTGTCACTGAAATATAGTTGTACAGTGTATTTTATTGGGGTTATGCTTCGACTTTATTTAGTGATAGTGAAAATGGTGTCCTTTACATGTACTTTAAAGTTATCTCCGATTTGACAGATTATTACATTTGCAAAATCTGTGTTTTATCTGAAAGTATTGGACTATTAAAGACAAAGGACCCAGTAATGTAGAATCTAAACCAGCTTGAAAAGTCACAAGAGTCTGGGGCTGAAAAAGATGGTGACATTGTCATGGTTCCTACTGACCTTGTTCCCTGGGGACTGGACGTTGGGGGAGAGTGAGGGCAGAGTGAGGAGCCCAGACAGGAGAGGGCTCGGCCTGGCTCAAAGCACCTGGTTCCTGCCAGGTTTGAGCAAAAGCAGCTGCTGGATCCACACTTTTCACACCTGTCGTTTCCCCAGAAGAAGTTTTGCTTGACGATCTGGACTCCATTTTCCATTTCTTCCACAAACCCTACTGCATTTCTACCTGGCCACCATCTTAACAAGATGATAGGGAAAAAAGACAAAGGACTCTGTAATTGTATGAAGCCATTCAAAAGATACAAGATACTATAAAATACTGATACTAAAAAAGAGCAAGTTCAAATTTTATTTTGCTGATTGTTGGTGTGTGTGTGTGTGTGTGTGTGTGTGTGTGTGTGTGTGTGTGTGTGTGTGTTTTCCCAGAGGAATGAATATTATCCATCCTCTGTCTCCTGGAGTACAGCATTTTTGATGAGCAGTTGGTTATAAAATGTTTATGGTATCCAGTTTTTATGGTATCTCTCTTTCCTTCTCCTCCTTCCTCATCCCCTCCCTCTCTTGATCCCTTTTTCACTTGACAATTATCTAAAATATAATCCAGTATTATGAGAAGTAACCTACATTTCCTATGAATATATGCACATAACATTTTCCTCTTTTCAGTGCGGCTATGTACAACCTTCTCTGCAGACTCATTCACACTGATGAAACGATTTATTCCTCCTTGAAAAGTTCTGTATTTCTTTGAGCTGTGACAATAAATGACCACAAATTCTCTCTAGACTCTGGATGTTAAAACTTTGCACT
>PVIR01040078.1:0-13542 GCA_004026965.1 Petromus typicus | reverse complement strand
GTTTTAGAGTCCGAAAGGAATCTATGTACATTCCTGTGTGTGCTTTGGTCCCTCCTCCATCTCCCCAGCCCTTCTCCTCAAAGGCTGGCACCAAATGGCACAGAACTGAAGCCCATGCGTGCATGCATGGACAGTTGCCACCAGGGAAGGCACACACAAGCCCCAATGGGAAGAGACCCATGCTAGGGCTTTTATTTACCCCAACCGACAGATCCGACTCCAACTCACCATCTGCTATGAAATCAGGCCTCCCTGCTGTTCAGGGGATTTCCGCACTCTCGCTTTGCCTCTGCACCACATGCTTCTCGCAGGTTCCAGAGAACTCGGACTTCACCGGAAGCATGGCCACCACCTCCGGACTCCCTCTGCTGTGCTCTGACTCTCCGTCTTGAGATGGTTCTTCAGCTGCTGCTGCCACCTTCCCGGGGTCAGCACTCCCTGGCTGCACCTCTGCCTGTGCTGAGCCTGCAGGCTGAGAGGCCTCTGCTTCTCCTCCTCCACGCGGTCTTAGTTTCAGGGCCTCCCCATCCCGGTCGGAAGGTTCTTCCAGCTCGGTCTCTGCTGTAGGAGCCACTGCCACTACTTCTCTTCCCGACGTAGCCTCCTCTGCTGCCACCTTCCCGTCAGCCTCTGTTTTCCCTGGTGGCTCATCTCCCTTAAGCCCTATTTCCTCCCCAGCAACATCTGAAGAGGAGCCGGCTGTGTTTGCTGATGTTTTCCCCTCCACCGTCTTCAAATCTGCCGACACCTCCTTTCTCTCTGCAGCTGTCCCTGCCGCTCCTCTTTCCTCCAGATCCTCAGGCACAACCGCTCCTCCGGCTGAGGCCCCAGACCTCTCTGTGCTGCTATCCTCCATAATTCCTGTCTCCGTTGTGGACGTCTGATCCCCACGCTCCTCGGCGTCCTCTTTCTCGGCTTCATCACTGAACATTTTGGCCATGCTTGAATCTTTCTCCGGCACAGCCTCTAGGGTCACCGTCATGGCCCGCACTCCTTCTGGCCCCTGTGCAGGACTTCCCTCATCCGTCTCCTCCGGGCCCGCAAGGCCGTCTTGATTTAGGGCCACACACTCCTCAGCCTGTTCCTTGTCTGGGATGGTCAGGTCAGGGACCTTTCTCTCGCCCCGGGGCTCCGATGTCCCCCGTCCTCCATACTCAGGCCCTCCCCTCTGCTTTGAAGGGGCCATAGACTCCTGGCCTTGCCGCTCTGCCTGGATTTTGCCTTCTGCGTCTCTAGCTTCACTCGGCCCTTCTCCTTCTTCTTTCCTTAGCGCTGTTACCTTTTCAGGTGACTTTTCAAATTCAAATGTTGCTTCCAACGAATTAACCAGTCTTTCTCTGAGCGAATCTTCTAGAAGCTCTGTACCTTCAGGCAAGTCGATTGCCTCTGTGGGTTCTACCTTCTCAGCATCAGATTCCATTTCTTCTCTGGGTACTATTGCCTGCTCCTCATATCCTACTTCCTTTACTGTTTTTCCCTCTTCTTCTTTAAGTTTTTGTTCTTCTTCTAATTTGTCTTCATCTGTCAGTGCATCTGCCCACGTCACCACTTTTTTCTCAGATCCAGTTTCTCTCAGAGATGTTGGAATCCCCTCCGCTTTTCTCCTTTCTCTTGCTACCTCTAGTTGTTCGGGGAACATTTCTTTCCTGTCATCTTTTATTTTAGATCCTGGCTCAGTCACAGTCTCCTCCCTCATGGCGGCTTCCTTGGGAAGATCTTCCTGGCTATCACTGGCAGTTCCCATGTGACTTGATTCAGCCTTGGCTCCTACTACTGAGGAACTGGAAGGTGTTTCTGCTCCCAGAACTTCCATCCCCTCTTGATCTGGCTGCTGCATCTCAAGTGATGCCTCTTTTGGCCCAACCTCTTTCAAGTATTGTGTGTCCTCCACAGCCTCCATGTCCTCCAGTTCTGTGGGCCCCTCCTCTTCTCTCCCATCTCCACCTGGCCTTTTGGACGCCCCCTCCGTCACAGCCACGTGCTTCTCAGCCTCTCTCGATTCTGGAGTAGCAGCCTCTCTCAAGGTCACCATCTCCTGACGATGCTGGGAGCTCAGTGCTGTGCTTTGTGGAAGCTCTGTGCTCACCGATCTCTGTTCCCCTGCAGGAGAAGCTGCCTCTCCTGCCTGCCTCAGGGCCTGCTCTTCTGGAACCTCTTCTCCACTCGGGCTCACCATGTCGCTAGCTGCTGCTTCTCCCGTGAGGTCTAATTCCCCTCTCCCCAGCCTGCCCTCTCCTTCCTCTTCTGCCTCTGCCCCACTTGCCAGGCCCACAAGGATCTCTCTTTTCTTCACTAATTGTTCAGTGAACACTGGCTTCCACTCCCCCAAAGGAAACTCATTAGCTTTCCCCAGCTGGGCTGCATGCCCTTTGTCTTCCATCAGGTCAGGATCCTGGGGTTGGGGGCCTTTTGTTGCTTCTTTTTCCGGAATATGTGTTTCTTGTGTAATTTCCTTGGGTTCCTTGTTTGAGTTCAATACTGCCTTTTCCTCCACCACTAAATTCCTCTTTGGTGCTATAAAAAAATAAGATTAAAAGACAAGGTTACTTCAATCAAAACAGACAAAAATATTACAATCTTATATAATATTTATTTGTATCATGAGATATGTGCACATTATCAAGGGGCTTTGCTTATTGAGTAGGAAATACCAGCTAGTTGATTCTGTGATGCCACTGACTTTAATATATTCCACAGTTCAATCAGGACCTTTCATTATGAAAAGAAATGCTTTCAAATTTAAGGACATATTGTTATTATACACTGATATTGTTAAGTGCCAGAAATCATGCAAATAAGCAGACAAAAACCTCTCAATTCCCAAAGTTTTAAAAATAATAATTCTTTTTCTTTGTTTCTTTCTCCTCTTCTATGTGTACAGACACATGCATACGTCCTAACATCCTTTCACTGGAAATATAGTACTTACAGAAAAATACAGTAAAATAATATTTGAGAGATTATAACAAAAAAGAAAGGAAACAAAGTTTATGTATAAAGGGGGTTGGGGTGGTAGGGTGGGTAGAGCTATGGGAAAAAATGAGAATTAAGTTGTGTCATATGCTGGTATAAATTCCCATTGTTGAGCCCAATCATGATGTGTACATGTAATGTACCAATAAATATTTCAATTAAAAATAATAATATTTGATTTTCTTTAAAGCCATCATTTCCTATAGCAGCGTTACATGACTATCTTCCAACTATATTCTGCTGCCACTCATCTGGGCATACAGCAACATAATTATAATGCAGAGATGGAAATTAAATATTACATCCACATTTTAAAGCCACTATATCTAGATTTAGTCATCAAAAAACTTGGGAGCTCAAAGTAAGACTCTCTGCTACAGACACCAATTTGGATGACAGGTTAGGACACCTACCATTGACATTAGAAATGGTTTTGCCTTTGGCAAAATCAGATCACAGAATAAGACAGACTTTGTAGTCCGGGACAATCTTCAACATAAATGACCTTCTTGAAGTATTTCTTAATTCTCATCAATGATTTGCTGGCAAATCTGGGGATTCTATCACCAAGAGAGATTTACTACATCTTTTAAAAGTCTTGGAAGGGCCGGGGATTTAGCTCAGTGGTTCCGGCGCCTGTCTTACAAGCACAAGGACCCAGGTTCAATACCCGGTAACCACATACCATACTAGGCATGGAGACTCACGCTCAGCAGCAATCAGCACCACATACCACAGTGCCGGGTGTGGTGGCTCACGCCTGTAATGCCAGCACTTGGGAGGCAGAGGCAGGAGGATTGCTGTGATGTGAGTTTGAGGCTGAGCTCAGGGCCAGCCTGAACCACAAAGTGAGACCCTGTCTCAACCCCCCCCCAAAAAAGTATTGGAATAAACTCCTTGTTATTTAACAAAGACATCCATTTTTGAACAATTCATGCAAAATAAAGAAATATGTGTCATTCTGAGTACCCAGTTTTGCAACCAAAAAATGATAGGGAAATAAAAGCTTAAAAATACTTAGCTAGTAATATGTATTATTCTTTTTTTTTATGAAAGACACTGGAGTGTATACTATAAATAAATTAGCAGGTGTCAACTCTTAAAATTATATAAACTTGTGAAATAAGCTATTGTGACTTCTTCACCTTCCCTTCCCTGCTTAGTTCGTTGGTTAGTTACCTTATCTGAATACCTTCACCAGCGATCTAACAGACAACTAAAGTCCTATTCTTCCCTGTCCCAAGTCCTGTCCAGTACTGCTATCACTCCATTGAGTTGCCTGATACAAAACGTGGCTGTCCTTATTTGGACTGCCTGAGATAAACCATTTCTATAAGGTAGTAATAGCTGGTATGATATTTTGCTTTAAACATGTATTTGGAGGGTAACTTGCTTTCTATCTAAAAGCACCCAAAAGGAAGTGTAGAGCTAAACTGTTCAGAATACATGTAGCAAATTCATGTAGTCCATTTTATTTCATTACAGATTAATGCTGAATTTAGAACAAATTATATTGAAATGAGAAACAATATGTTCTCTCTAATAGTATATCTGTTGCTATCCAAATTTCTGCATGAATGTATTATTAAAAAGTCAGTTATGAAAAATGTTTAAATAAACTCCTCTGCTTTTCTAAGATGTCCTCCAAATTTATGGATTAATTAAGGAATATTCAGAAATACAAGGGTATAAAATGGCCCAGTCACCATGTAATAATAAACTATGCCTAAATTCTAGGAAAGAAAGTGCTAATGGCTACAAGCTGAGCTATTATCTAAACAGACACACTATAGGGAAGTTGGACAAGACCTTCCTGAAACAAAGGCTTAAGAGTAATTGAAGCTTTTCTTAGATATAGCATTACAAAACACAGTTTAAAATTTGGATGGTAACCTCGTGAAGTTTTTTCCAGACTTTGCTTGAGAAAAAAGTGCTTGTGGGCAAGCAGTATTCACAAATGGACAGTCTGCTTGGGAAAGCACACCTGACCAGCATTTCATTTCCTTGTCTATAAAATGGGAATAGCCATTCCTGACTCCCAGAATTCTCATGATAGTAGATGAGAGAGCTCATTGTCTGGCCTACAGAAAACCAGCTCATCTTCCTCCTACTCTCTCATCCCATAGCTTACTGTTACCTAGACTTTCCTGTTTGAGTTAGATTTAAATAATTACAACTGATCCAGCCGTTTTGCTAAATAAATATTATGGAGCTACACTAGAACTCCTCTGGTGAAATACCCCCCAGGGCTCCTTTTTTGTAATTCGCCCCACTGCCTCCTGAAGGGTCATCTGGCCCTCAGTAAGAAATGGGGCTGGTTTTGTGTTTTCTCCCATTGTCAATGAAGCTGTGGCCAGCTGACTTATTCATTTACAAATAGGATAAAATCTCAAATACCTCATGGCTCTTGATTAAACACTGGAAGGGGTGGTAACACAGTCATGTAATGCTTGTATTTATTCTTTAATGTAGTTATGTAATGAAAAATGGTCACACATACACACTCACATACATCCAATCAGAACACTTTTAAAAATTCATCCACTGCAGATGAGAAAGCCTGATTTCAAAGACATAAGAAATTTGCCCAGATATGCAGAGTCATGGTCTGTGGGACAATCTCTACTTGCTTGTCACCAAAAGCCAAGTCATACAGTGATGGCAATGAGCACCTTCCTAACTAAAAGAAGAAAGAGGGGTTGAAACAAATCATTGTGTATACTATATGTCACGGCTGCTGATGCCAGACACGGAGTCAGAGGTGGCACACCCACCTACCTGGCCCACTCACTGGGAAGCAAAGTACAAGGCAGACCGGAAAGTCCCCACCAGAATCTCGGAATCTGAAGTCCTTTTTTTCAATATAGGCGTCAAGGTATTAAAAAATAATAAAAGTCATAGCTACTGTCAGTTTCCAAGTTCTTTTTAGGCTTCTCAGCTATCTCTTGCTGTAGTGTTCATAAGATGAAAAGACACAAATGAAGGGGCAGGAAGAACACATGACGCAGCAGGATGGGAGGCGGAAATGGCTGCCTTGTGCAGAGCACTCTGAAGGTCTCTTGTAGGGGCAGTCAGTCCTTACCTCTACTCCAGCCCGTCTCCAGCTTCCTCAGGGGAGTCCCCCCATCCTCTGGTCTGCCAACACCAGACTGGGTGTCACCGGGGCTCTGGTAGCCTGGTGCCAAGGTTTCGCTTATTCTCTGTCCAACTGATTGGAGATCATACAGAGTATCAAAAGGAGCAAAAACAGGTCACAGGAATGTTGCTGAGTTATTTCACATCAGTGAGCAAATGAGGTCCATTTAAATGCACTTACATCAAAGCATGACTTTGCTTCAAAATCTATGAAGGTTAAACAACTCCTATCTATGATACGAGAAAGAAAACACCATATACAAAAGATCATGAAGTAGAAAGACACATGCAAAGGGACACTTGAATTAAAAAAGATGACAGCCACTGAGTGGTGACAGCTTGCAAAATGCGCATGCGATGAAATGATTGGAAAAGCAGTTTAGTTGCCTTTTACTTTGTAGAGACGAGTGTTATGGCTTTTATGACACCAATCATCACTGCTCTGTTAAATTGCTAAAACAACTAGAGCAGGCTACACTATGCTCATTTCATCCATTTGTAGATTTTAGT
Organism: Petromus typicus; assembly: GCA_004026965.1. Taxonomy (NCBI): domain Eukaryota; kingdom Metazoa; phylum Chordata; class Mammalia; order Rodentia; family Petromuridae; genus Petromus; species Petromus typicus. Next base: position 6,924 of record PVIR01040078.1, on the reverse strand, counting down.
GATTTGACCCCAATCTCACTCCATATGGACAGAACCAAAAATAAATAAATAAAATAAAAATAAAAGCTGTTACATAGTTCCTATAAGTTTGACAGAAAAAGCTGATATAAAATTCCTCCTAACTGTAGTTGATTACTTGCATGGATTTCAGGATCACAAAGGCCTCAGTTCAGGTGTCAAATTCCCACACTAATTGTCTTGCTTTGATAAGTTTGTTTTTTTTTTAAATTTTTTAATCTTTATTGGTACATTACATATACGCATCATGATTGCACTCCATAATGGGGATTTGTACCAGTATAAGACACAACTTAATTCTCATTTTTTCCCAAGTTTTTTTAAGTCTAAGCCTCAGTTTACCTATCTGTGAAAAAGAAACATCTGCTCAATGTTTGCTGAAAGGATTAAGTGAAGTAATGTATCAGATAGAGTAGTGATGGCAAACCTGTTGGAGACCAAGCACCCAAACTGCAGCTCAAAACCCACACAGTAGTTGCCCACTAGCCATACTGCAGTTAAACCTGAATACCTGACCTTCCAACTGCTGGGGAGATGCTGGGGCGATTTGGCTCCAGAGCCGACAAAAAGGCTCTATGTGCCATAGTCTCACCACCCCTGACCGAGAACATTCTTCGTCTTCCACTAGTCAGAAGATTCCTAAGGCACTTCAGTAACTGTTGTGATGAGCTAGACACTTTTACTGTGAGTGTTACCATCCCACATACCATGATGTAGGCAAAAACTGAAGCCAGTTATGTTCATTTTTAGGTTCTGACCTTCTCCTGCCTTGGAGCATGCTTTTCATCTGATGATCACATTTCTAAATCCCTGGTGTCAAATGGGATGCTGCTTTAGTTAACAGAGGCTGGCTCAATGTCAGACCTAGATCTAACGCTCTCTCCAAAACTTCCTTCTTCCTTTTTCCTACATTTCTTCCTCCCTTCCTGCACAGCTCCTTCCTCCTTCTCTCTCTCTCTTTTTTTTTTTTTTCCTTCATTGTCTTTCCCTGACATTCTGACAAGGCTAATCCACCAGAACTCGAAAACTGTCTCTTACTTAACGTGAACTGCTAAGGGGAACTTGCTTGTTGGATCAACTGGGTTTGGAAACAACCAGTGCCTCCACTGAGTTTTAGCAGTAAAATGGTAGCTTCACTTCATCCATCCTAACATGAAAGACATGGAACTGAAATAGGAGTATTATATAGTTCAAATATTTCTCTTTGGAAATATTTGGAGCTGGGGATTTAGCTCAGCAATAGAACACTTGTCTAACAAGTGTGAGGCCCTGGGTTTGACCCTCAGCACCAAAAATATTTTTCAAAAAAATAAGTATATAAGTAAATGAACCAAAAAGTATTCCTTATTATGCGATACATCAAATAAAAACCCTTCTTACAATGTAATAATTTGGAGGTGATATTACCTCATGGTAATTATGTTAGATTTGTTATGCAGTTTAATGGGAATTTTTATTTTAAGAAGTTTGTAAACATTATATATACATACATAAATAGTACACAAAGAGTTTAAATAAGTGATTCTTTTAGCTTTGCACATAAAATTTGTTTGGTGATGGAGTAGTGTGAATCACAAAGATGGTAGGACCAGGGGACGGCAGTGTGACTCAGTAGCAACCACATAAAGCTTTGTTACATCAGTGGCACCAAGATACTTAATTTTTCCAAGCAGTCTAAAATCTATAAAGAAATGTGGCCTTAATAATAATAATAATAATAATAATAACAATAATGAAACAGTTAGCTATTGAACCAAAAGACTGTTCTAAGAAGTCAAACAAGTAGCACAACTTGAAAATTTGAACTCACTCTGGACTGGTAGTGAAGCCTGTCCCTTCTGTCTGAGACAGCGCCCAGTCTTGTCCATACCTGCTCGCACGCTCCTGGTGCAGGAAGGAGGCTCTGGCAGGAGGTGACAGCCTGTGTAGGTAGGTCTTGCCTAATCAGGGTCCATAAGAGTTGGACCCTTCCTAAGCAACAAGGACTTCGCAGGTGGGAGACCAGCAATGCCCTCACTTGGACATTTTTTCTCAGATGCTTTTGTGAAACTGAAACTTATAAGCAAGAACTTGGCCAGTGTCTACTATGGACTCCTTTCCACCCACTGTGTGCTGAGACTCCTGCATCGGCGAAGTGACCTGTCACTTTGCTCCCTTACCTATTTAGCCTTTGATCCTGCAAAGCTCCAGTCTCCACTTCTCATAAAGGTGTTCGATTAAGCAAAGGTGAGTGTCACTTCTCACAGCATTAACAGCAAACCAGGAGTGTGTGCAAAGAATTTCTTAGGGGAAAAAAGCATTTTTCCATTCAAATTATATAGGATACTTTAAGGTATTGGCAAAGTATTTTACATTACAATATTAACTTTTTATGATTAAAATTAATATATTTTTAAATAAAACATATTGCACTTTCCCTACGTAAAAAAATAGTATATATTCACTCATGTACACATGAAAAGATAAAATCATACAAAGAAGCAAGCACAGTTATCCATAGTTTTGTCAGAGAGAACTACTAGCTAACATTTTGATGGGTTTCCAAGTATTTTCCTTCCTCTAATCTATTGACAGCAATTTTACATCTCCTTTCACTCAAGTTCAACAACACACTTTATTCCACCATATCATGTTCTAATAAAGACTGGTAGTGAAGCCTGAACAGAATGTTCTAATAAAGTCCTACTACAACTTAATTTAGCCAATTATCTATAGAGATACCATTCCTTTGTAATTATAAAACTATGTAATATACCCCTTCAAATTCTTTTTCATACATATTTATCACTAGTATCTTGGGAATAATTCCTGAAATTGGATCTTTGGGGTCCTAATGAATATACATTTCAGAAGCCCTTGATACTTTGTTTCTCAATCTTTCCCAACAGATAGCACTGATGTCACCCATAGTAATGACAGGAAGGCCTGTGTTGCTGCAATACCGCCCACAACACCAAACCTGCCGCTGTTCTTTCTGACTTGATAGTTTAGCAGTTGAGAGGTAAGAGCTGATGCAGGCTTTTCCCTACCAGTCATCTTGCTTTCCTTTTGTGAATTTCCTGCTTTATAATCAGTATTCTTCTAGCAGGAGAAAAATTACTCTTACTGACTTGTAAAAACTCTTTATGTGCACAAATACCAATCTTTTGTCATATACGTGTTACAGATTTTTCTCCAGAGTTCCAGTTTTTCTTTGCTGCAGTGTTTATTGCTTTCTTGTTGCTGCTGCTCCTGTTGTGAACACTTCCATGTTACTCAGTATATTTCTTGCAAACTAATTTAATTTTTTTTCGAATCTTAAAATATTAACTGTAGGATTTTTGAGACATTCTACATTAAGCTTATAATTTAGTCTGTCAAAAAGCATCAGGATCTTTACATTTAATCTTTTGCTCAAATATATGCAATGATTCCACACTTATCAACTTTTTATTCAGTCTATACATATTATGCTTCCCTTCTGACACATCTCTGGAAGGATTACTAGAGCTACTGCTCATTTACTGTTTATTACAAGTAATTTCTTTTGCTCTAGTTTCAAAGGAGTTGTTTGAGGCTACAGTTTGAAATTGTTATGTACAAAACCACTGTTGGTTCTAATAAATGCACAATTAGTAATCTAGAAAGATGGCTTCTTTCTTAGACTTTGGAATTATTTACAGACTACTTCTTTCAATTTTCCAAAGTTTTTGGTGGATTTTCTTTATGCCTGAGCTCATCTCATTAGTAGAAAAAAATTCCCGTTTCTCACAGAAATTTTTTACTCAGTATTTCTGTTAAATGTCAGCTTACAGCCTTCAAATCACTGGTCATTATCTTAATACAGAAACTTAGAAATTTATTTAAATAATAGAAATGTTTTGGTTAAAACAAAACAAATCACTACATCCTAGAATTTGGGACTCTCAGAAATGAGATGCAAATATTGGCTTCTTAGTATCTACTAGCCAAGATGCAAACAGAATTAGCAGTCATAAATATTTAATAAACTTAAAAATAACATTCCAATTATTTTTCAAGCACTGTTTATGGTGTTTAAGTGAGTGGTTTGAAGATTTCAGGAATTCTTTACTATGAACTTTGACTTTAAGAAAAAAATGTAGAACGGTAATGGTGAAGGTTATAGTTTTATACTCTAGAAATAGTTCTGGGAGCTGTTTATTTTTTTAAATTGTTCTTGGGCTCATTTTGTTCTTTCCCCCTTTTCTTTTTTTTCCCCCATAGTTTTATACATCCCCTAGGCATTTTTCTCCTTTTAAAATAATGCAAAAAGGGAGAAAACAAAACCACAGAATTTCTTTCAAGTAGTTGCCTATTCTTGATAGGCTTTTGATATCTTTTGCTTGGTTTAGATGAAAATTATGCAGAGGAGTAAGAAGTCCATAAAATTATCTATGAATCTCAATTTACTGTGCATGATGGGAATTTTAGAGATTTTGCTTGTTTCTTTTCCTAGAGGATGAAACATTTTCTACCCAAATGTCTTTGAGGAGGAGTGTGGGCAGAAAAAAATATGATGGAGCATAAAACTACTACTATATGTAATTTTGAAAATTAATTAAGCCATGAAGCAAAAACATCATTCTATTCTATATATTCTGTTGAGCACTTAGTCTAAATTGTCATTATTATTTCCCTTTCCCGATTGCAGGTGTCAAAACACAGATGTCCTAACTTGGAATACATCTTGTCTTTAATATTCTGTATCCTGTGTTCTCAATGATCCTTGGTTCATTTCCTCTGCTCTTCTTGATTTGAAACAAAACAAACTCATCTTGTCTTACACATGCTAAGATTCTGAGGAATTCCATCTCAGGAGAAAATTTTGCCAAGAAATTTTAACCTCAATTTTAAAAATCTGAGAAAGCCATAGAAGTAGAGTACAGGTGTATTTAAATATATTCCAGTTCTGATCACCTTGAAAAGTATCCTGTGTTTGCTCACTCTTTGTATAGCCAATCAGTTATCTTCACAACCACTCCACATGACAACATCATGACTAACAACATCTCCCTGCACTGTAAAGATGTTCCTGTGCTTTCTGTGAAACATGGTCCACAAGATCTCAGAATTAATTACAAACTCAAGGCCACAGCTGTTCGAAGACAAATTCTGTCCTCTACATAGTAGCCACCATGATCTCTCCAAAACTTTTTGTTTACTTAAATCCATCCAGTGGAAAGTTTTCTTATATTAAATCAAACTCCTCTGGTAGTCTCATATTATACCACTCCATCTCTTGTTCATTTCTGTCTCACTGGCCTCTCATTCAAAATTCTTCACTTAGCAAATGTGCTTTCAATTTAAGATTTTGCCTTTGTTGGACTCTACAATTCATTTAGATCTCTGCTCAAATGAAATATCAGTACAGAGGCCATTCTCAAACACCATGCCTTCCTTCAATCATGACTCCATATCCCTAATCTGCTTTCTCTTTCTTCTAACCCATGTCTCAGATCCCTTTGACATAGTTACTTTCCACCTGTTAGAAATAACCCTTCCTTAAATGTAAAATCTGTGAGGACAAGGACTTCACTCTATTCACAGAAAGTACAGTGTGTGCTATAAAGCAGATGCTCAACTAAAGTTTATTGGCAGAAAAATAATGTACTGGAACAAACTACTCTGGTTCCATAGTTCACTCAGATATTGTATTTAGATCTCATCTCATACCACATGATTTCTCTGATCCTTTATCAGAGCATTTTATGCTGTCTACACAATGAGAAATTGCCTTTACTTTCATCATAACATTATTTAGGTTTAAATTACCTTGGCAAAACAATGTGATTATTCTTGATTTGCATATACAAGGCTTACTTTCACATATATTTGACACTTTATGAATTTTATAAATTTTACACTTTATGAATTTATAGTTTATATTCATAACGTATACATTATATTCAATTGACATGTCCATGCACCTGAATTGTTCCACCATTAGAAAATATTACAAACATTGCATCACTATGCATTAGGAAAGCTTTAACTTAACAACAACAAAAAAAGACATTAAAAAAAACCCATGTCCTGCACTACTGAACCAATTTCAAAGAACATTATCTCATTTTAGATAGCAATTATTATGTTTTACTTTATTTTACTGTATAAAGTGCATTCTTAATCAGTTGACCTGATTTGTTGATTTCTAGAACAAAGCCTAATTAGGTAAGATATCTTAAAATAATGAAAAGGAATATACTTTATATCAATCTTAAAGTTATGAAGGTAGTGACTATACTTCATTTGTCTCTTGCGGTGATCTCAAGGAAAACAATTCAGATTAAAGCCTATTACTGCATTATTAATGCATATTAGCTGAGATACTATGAAACCCCATTAGCATCATTAACTTGCACCTGTATTTTATTCTTAACATTAACTTGAACCTGTATATTATCCTTAACACAACTATAGTTTTCATTTAAGTCCAATTAAAATACATACCTCATAAACAACTTTTAGACATTATCTCAGCCTTCATTTCATTTTGACCTAAGATGCTAATCAAAGATTGAAGTAAAATACACACATTTCAGTCTTGTGTCTTCACCAGTTTTCTAGCCTGATGTACATAAACTGTGTCCTGCAGAAGAGCCCTTTAAATGGCCCATGTTTCACAGGTCACTCTGTCTATTCCTGAGGCAGGCTCAGTTAAGAAGCAAACTTTTTATGACCTCTTTATTTGGTGTGAACGTTATACTTATCAACTTGACTGGCTTGTGACTCACTGGGGGTTTCCTAGGACACAGTTCCGGGCACATGTGTGTGGGTTGTGAGAGGCCTGGCATCCTTGAACTAGGCGGCCTTGTGCCACTGTTCCTCTCGACGATGAACTTTCTGCCTTTGAGCTCACTGATAATGGACAGAACCCTCAGAAACCATGAGCCAAGGAAATCTCTC
>PVIR01040077.1:0-13545 GCA_004026965.1 Petromus typicus | reverse complement strand
GACCAGTGAAGAGAACAAGGAATGAGGAGAAAAAGAAAAAAGGTTGGACATCATTAGGCCTTCTAGAGTTTACAGTCTAGAGGGAATTGTCAGTGTACACACACACACACACACACACACACACACACACACACACACACAGCCCAGAGAGGTTATGGAAGACTTTGTCATTCCAATAACCTTGGATTTGATTTTTCACAGCCAAGTGTTCTCAAAAAGAGGCGTCATATGTCTTAGGAGTATGCGCGCTAAGCAACTGAAGTTGTAGAATTTATACCATTTTCACTGCAGTGTATTTACCCCACTCTAAAAATTTATATACTTTTTCTGCTTCTGGGAATCAAATCCAGGGCCTGTACCCACCAAGCATGCACTCAACCACTGAGCTGTACTCTCACCCAGAAAAATTGCTATCTTATTTTTTTATTTTATATTTTTATATATTTATATCACCTAAGCCTTTGTGACTAAGTATTGTATATTTATTTTAAAATGTTTTATATGAGTACTTAAATGAATAAATAAAAATTTCTGATTAAGTATATGAACATTTTATTACCCCTAGCCAAGGTAATATGTATTCATATATTTCTGTAGTGCATTTGAAAATGACTTGTGATCTACTCAATGCTTTAGTTCTGTTAGCCTATATGTAGACTTATGTTATTACTTCTCTATTTATAAATAGCCTTGTCATAAACAGTTGCCCTGAGATCCTGGACTGGGAGCCCCCAAGAGTTAGGACAGTGAGATCTTGAGACGCAGAGATCTATGGATGAGTTTCACTTGAGGATGATGTCATCTATTTGGCAGTTAATGAACAGTGTACATTTTAAAAAGTGGAAAGACTTGGAATTGGGATATGTTTGAGCCCAAGCTTTGTCAGTCATAAGGTATAGGATTACACAGACATAATTGGCTCTTCTGTGTGTCTGTACCCACATTTGTAAATGGAGAAACCTTCTCCTGAGGTCACTGTGATGATGTACTGAGATAAGACAGAAATGGCTTTGAAAAGTGCAACACACATGATTTGTATGGATTTTGAAATACCTTGTCCATTTGTACATACATAATTTGCATGTAACTTTTGCTTCAGATTTTCTGCCCCAAAATCTCTGACAAAAGCAAAGAGTTGTTTCAAGAGCAACAGGACAGAGGGAAGGCAAAACTTAGTTCTTAAAGGCCTATCCATTTTCAGGCACCATTTAACTATATGTAATTTACGCTTCCCTTGTTCATTTTGCTTCAAATGAATATCTCTGCTGCTTTCCTCCCGGATTACCACTATTCACCCTGCAAGAAAAGCTCTATAGTTCTCATTTCTGACTTAGAAAACTAAGGTTCAGAGAGGATCATAAATGCTTCTGAAAGGCCCACATACATACCCACGCAAATACCATTTAAAGCTATTATTCTTAACCTACTACCTCTATGCCTAAATTATTTGTACTCTCTGTTCTCTGATTATAACCTTTGTAAACTCATCCACAGGACACAGTTACAGAGAGATTGCAAACACTCTGGGGGCAATAGTTACCTTTCAGTGTCTACATTTTTGGCTTAATTCTAGTCAGCATGCAGTGAGCACTATGTAGTTTGCCTTGAAATCAGTATTGTAAATCCTAGGCAAAGTGAGTATGTAAGGATTGAACTTGCTTTTCCATTGGCAAGTTCCCTTGCAGGCACTGTATAAAACTGACAAAAGTGCATGGCATATGATTCTAGATTGAAATTCAGGAATCCTTCAAGGGTACTTCTTCACATTGTTTTCCAACAGCTCAAAAACCTTAGCCTCACTAATAATGTCCCTGTGCTTGGAAACCTTGTCATCCACTCTAAGTGGCTTTGTCTTGCTCCTCATCCCAGCATGCCGTGCTGCTAGAGTTTCTGAGGCAGTGGTGCTGGTGCTTCCTGTGTTTTCTGCACTTGAAGATACCTCTTCCTGCATCTAAACACTCCTTTTCATGACAAACTTTTGTTCATCTTACAAAAGTTTGGCTAATGCACTTATGTAGATACTACAAACAGCAAGAAAGTCTCAGGAAAATAGGTGTAAACTGCACTCTGTCTGGTAAACCCAGATATATAATCATCCTAGTCAAACAATTTGACCTGTACTGGAGAGCCCTAACAGGTAGTATGTCTGGGTTTATTCCCAGGTTGTTTTACACCATTTCTAAACAAGAATGTTTTCTCTATCTGAATTTTTCCCTGAAGGACAATTAGTATTTATGCCTTATTTCTCTTTATATCTCTCATATCCAGTCTAGACTCTGGAACATATTCCGGATAATCAGAAGATGTTGGTTGACTGAACAAGTGACTGAAATATGACCATGCATTCTGCACTAGATTTCTCAGTTCTGTTAGTTTGGATATCTTGTTACCAAACTATAATTGTTACTTGGCAAATTCAATTATAAGATTCCGGAGAGAAGAATAAGACAGAATAATGAGGTTCTTTATGAAATTTTTGTAATTTAAATTGATAAGTAGTTCATTCCATTTATGAGCGTAAGCCAGAACCAAAGAATTTCTGAAAATCTGAGCATGTGAGGATAATACCATTGATACAAAATGAATGAATAACAGAATTCATTCTAGTTGTTTACTAGAAATTGACTGTGTATATAGTGCTATTCAGGGTATTGTGGCTAATTCCAAAAGAGGTGTTTCTGTGCAAAATGTAGAGAATCAGTAAATCAGGGATTGCTTTCCCTCAGAGCTTGGAACAATGTATGCTCTTTTATCATTTCCATGTTATGTGTTTGAATCAGGGGAAAGATACTACAAGAGTGATTCTTGTGCAATGTATCTTTATTTATAACAGCTTCATGAATCTATCCTTATTCCTCTACTCATAACTCAACACTTGTACAAACAAACATTTTAGCTCTACCAGTCTTACCCATGGAGATTTGGTAAAATACTAGTTTTTACCAATGTAAATTTAGAGATGGTAAATAATTTGTAGGATGTTTTATGTTAACACACGAGTGAGGATGTTCTGTGGGAATACTGTCTTCACATTGCTGATTCATGAAGACATGATATTTTCACTTGCTTTATGTAACAGTATCCCATCAGCATTTTGAAAAGGAGCCTACATTCTACAAGTGTTTACACCGCCTCTAGTATTTTGATCATTAAAATGACCATCTCTATACAACACCAATCATTGCCCTCTTGACTTTCCTTTACAGATAAAACTCTTGTAAAGCCTACTTCTCCCCATCATGCTCCCTGCCATGCTTTTAACATAGGCCATGATAACTTCTAGCTGCCAAGATTCCCAGGAAGTGCTCTTACCAAAGACACAGACAGTATTAATGTTGCTAACTTTGTCAGGTCCTCTGTCATTCATAATTTACCTCAGCATGGACCACTGTTACCTCTATGCCTCTTAAAACACTGTCTTCCTGATTTCTACCCCTCTAGTGCTTCATCTTCTTCAAAAGTCCTTCTGTCCTTCCTTTAAGAATTGGTGTGTTTTGTGGTTTTATTCTTGTACCTCTTCTTCTTAATACTATTTCTCTGGGTGCTCTCATCTTTGAAGGCAGTTCCCACACCTGTGTTGCTAACCCTTAAACTATAATGCTAGCCAAAGTAGTTCCCTGAGGACAAGATACACAATGGGCTGTTACATCCCTGTATTGATTTCCCACACATGCATAAAGCTTTCCTATTGAAAAATCTTTGATTTTCTTCATCTGGGCCTGAAGTCTTTCACAGTGGCCTCAAGATGATCATCTCCCCTGGTGAACTCTGCTTCTCCTCTCTGCTTCCCTCACTTAACATGACCACTCAGGCAAACAAACCCAAAGCCTGGATGCTATTCATAGATCCAGTTAATCACTAAGATTTATTAATGATTTTAGTATTTTCTCTCCATCATAACTTGCCTCCACTATGAACTCAAAAACAGAATTTATATGACCCTGATCTCTTGTTTTTATTTTAAAACATTATCTCTTGCCTAGAATTTCTAGGCTTGATGCTCTCCAGTGTATTTCCATGAAAAAGCTAGAGGAATTTAAAAAAATCAAAATATGACCATTGTTTGCTTCAAACCTATCAATGATTCCTGTTCACTCTTTGAGGGATAAAGAGACAACTTTGGGACATAGTTTATTAACCATTTCTTTGTGTACCATCAATTACTACCTGACCGGTCCATTCCTTGTGCTGCACTCCCCCACAACCTCTGCTGTCTCTCCCCTTCCTCTCTTAGAAAGCTCAATGTTTTGCAGCTTTTTAAATGATTGTTCTTCTAGTGTGTTTATCTGCTTTCTTTAACCCTAACAACTAAGTATTCAGCTTAAAAAAGGAAAAGCATCTGTACAAGTTCCCAGGGCCAGGGATCATAATTTTTCACATTTCCTGCATCTAGACCTGAATTCTTTCATATGATCTTACACATCATCATAAATATCATCACTACTTCCCATCAGTCCCAGACCCACTTCCTACCATCTTCTACATGACTTAGTTAAGTATTCTTTCTGGGGAGAAGTCTTTAATGGTCTTTTCATCCCTCGTCCCGACTGAAACTCTGATGAATGTGCTCTTTTATATATTTTAGAAGCCTGTGTTTCTACTGTCCCAGCTCTTAACTCCCTGTCATGCAATCACTAGTAGAATATATGCCTTGAGAGGGCACAGAGATGTATATCACACAGACACATTTATGTCTGGGGTTTATCAACACATGCAAGGCATAGTAAGGACTTGCTCAAATTATTACATGAAATACTATTTTTGTTTGTTTGTTTTGTGATCCTGAAGAGTGAAACCAAAGCCTCGCTCATTCTAGTCAAATGCTCTAGCACTAAACTTCACTCAGTTCTTTTCATTTTTAGTGCATATTCATGATGCATAATGGACATTCACTTTGGGGAATATACATATATATCATATCACACCATATCAAAATAGTTTTTGATCACTTTACCCTTCCCTCCTTTTCCTAAGATCTTTCTCCTCCAAAAGTCAGTTTGCTTCAGACCATCTAACCTTTACTCTTTAATTAATTTTGAGTTTCTCAAATAAAAGAAACCATATGATACTGAATTTTCCAATCTCATTTTTTAAAATTAAATTTGACCAGGATCTCAATAAATTGCACATTTTGATCACAAATTTACAGTACTGCCTCAGCCTACTGAGTTACAAGCTTATATGACCTAAAAATGCTGTTTTTATATCTTTCTTGTATTAGAGTCTGAATTGGGGTTTTTTACACAGTTTTTTACAGTTACTTTTTCACAACACCAATTTTTCTACCTCTGCACAGGTTTTTTTGGTTTTTTTTTTAAATCAAATGTACCTCAGAATTTAAAAATAGATGAATAAAATGATTTTTTAATCTTTTTCAAAAAGAAAAAAGAAACACATATATTGTGTTGTTGATGAAGATGTTAAAACTGAGAGCTTAAGTCATAAAGTTTTTCCTAACTTCCCCAGGATGGACTAGTCTGAGGGTAGAAATGATATATACATTTGTCTGGATACCAAATGCTAATGATGCTAACACAGAGTCTGCCATATGTGAACAATGTAATGAATAGATGTTAAAAAGTTAAGGAGAAAATAAAATATGTTGACTTCAAAGAGAAATCACATTTTTCTATTACTGTTCCTTATGAACTTTTTTAGTTTATAACATTTTAAATATTTATGTTCATATAACTTCTTTTCATGTGAAACATAATTTGTGAAAAATAACACACTTGTTTTCCCTTACCAGAACATTTACATTTTGGGAAGTGACATTGAATTTTATTTAAAAAAAATAAGTGTGAAATTCATGTTTGAGTTTGTTTTAGTGTATTAAATTTATATGTTAAAATTTATTCAAAATATTCTATTTTGAATACCAGGAAACTGTATTAGATCTGAGTATGTTAAAGATGTTTCACAGTTTTGAGCCATATTTATTTTAATGGCTGCTCTCAACATATCAATTTTCCATAGGAAAAATAACCTCTAGTATCTGAAAAGTGAGGTCTGTTTTCTTTGTTTCAAATTACAAGTTATAGGTAAAATGGCAGTTTTAATTTGTTTGTGAGAAATACAATATAGTAGATAAATTATGATGATCAGTGTTCAAAATTATATAATGTCACAACCAAATTTATTTGTATTTATGTCACATGGATTGTTCAATTACATTTTTAAAAATGCATTTGAAAAATGTGGCCAGTTTAAGAAGATTTTCTTGCTCTTTAAAAAAGCTATATTTAAAAAAAAAAAAAAAAAGCTATATTTGTTGTTTGAACTGTATTTTTGTAATATTCTAGTGAAGTATGGAATTAACTACTAAACTTGGAATTAGATTCTTAATGATAGAGCCCACAGACAAAGTAGCAAATGGATCCCAAAGGATTCACATAATAGGTATGTACTCCAGGGAAATGCTCTTGGATATGTTCAAATCATGGACCTGCTTGTGACTTGTACCTACCTTTCCTCTCTTAAGAAATAAAGTAATATCCTTGGGTCTTTCCACTGAGAAATTATCTGCTGTTGTTTAAAGGACCTCCTATAACACCTTGGTTCAGGAATTGACATTACTGATATATTTTGATATTTAATGTCATATAATTCTCTGCGTAGTCATATGAAGTCAGTACTACCCCATTACTTTTAGGGGGTGTAGGGTCACATTGCAAATGGCAGCCCATATATGACCTATTTAATATTTTTTAGGTATACATCAGGTCAATAGAGTTTTACATAAAAGATGTCCTAACTCCTCTTCTTTTTATTAACTGATTTTATTGGTATATTTTATAAACACATCATGATCACAATCGACGTTGAAAATTTGTACCAATATATGACATGACTTAATTCTCATTTTTTCCCATTCCCTGCCTACCCTACAACCCCACCCCCTATATACGTACTTTGTTTCCATTTTTTTTTTTTTACCATCACATTTTTCCCCAAGTTATGTACATCTAGAATACAGCATCATGACATGGGAGTCTAGATTTAATTTCGAATTTTCAGACTCCTTGGAATTCTGTACTGGATTGAAGCACCTTGAAAGAGCTGATCCCCAGCTTCTGACTGAGACTTATTCTTCTCTGAATTACAATAAATATACAATATATTGCTATTGATTTATGTATAAAGATGTATAATAAATTTGTAGAGCTTATTCATCTTGCTTAATTGAAACTTAAGGCTGATTGGTTAATGACTATTTCCTTATCTGATCTACCCCCAGGCCCTGGTGACCACCCTCCCCATCTTTGATTTTATGAATTGGACAATTTTACATACTTCATATAAATAGAACCATGCAGTACTTGTGTTTTTATGGCTGGCTTAGTTTCCTTGGTACCCTATGCTTAAGGTTCATCCATATTACCTAGTACTGCAGAATTCCATTCTTTTTAAAAATCTGAATAGTTCTCTATTTTATTGATATACAGTGTACCCTGCAGTTATGACTGGCTTGACACACAAATAAATTGGTTGAATTGGGTTAATGGAAGATTTCTGTGCCTCTTGTTCTCTATAGCGTATGTCCAGGTAAACATCCAGTTCTCAGCTATATTGATTTAGTTAGAACCAGCCTTCAGGAACTGATGAAGTTCATAAGTCAAGGCTTCACTCAACCACATTTCCATCTATTCATGTCTTAATGGTTAGTTTGTGTCTGCATCTTAGTTGTTGTGAATATGCTGCCTTTTTTACCTCCTTCACTCCATCTTGTCCTGTGAGAGTCTGTGCCCAGATACAGTTTGTGCCACCCGAACTCCTATGTCCAGGTTCTGCCCACTCACTCCAGGCACAGCCTTTCCCCTTTTCCATCCCTAGACGGTGACTTGGAGGCATGTGACTAGTGAATGCCCAGAGTGGTGGTCCTAATTAGAAACATTGCTTTGCACCAGAGATGAACCCTCCAAAGCAGAGGGCCCATATTAGGGCCCACTCTAGCACACTCCAGTCTTTCCCACTAACAACACTTGTAACATTGTGTGTCTTAGTGGCTTCAATTAGGCTAAACCAGACAGTCATGCAGAAGTGATTTACATCTAAGCACTTTCCATGAGCTTCATTTCTCAGTTTGGTTATGAATTGGTCTTTACAGAAAGTTAATACATTCAATGTTCATGTTTAATAAACCACTAGCACGTACATTCAAGATGGAAATTGTAAAGGACATTTAAGATTCAGCATCTAAATAACTATAAAATAGTCTAAAATGAAGGTGTACTCCAAGCCAACATGTGTGAAATGGAAGTAGTATCAATTTAAAACCCACTTAGGAAGCATTGTTTAAAATAAGGAATAAAATACATTTATAATCAATTTATTTTCATCTCAGTTGTATGAAAATCTTTCAATCTACCTTAACCTAATTGAAACACTAGAGAGAAGAATTAAAACATATAATCCCCCAGATGGGAATTTGGCTCAAAAGAGAAAATGCATTGAACACACATAATATTTGAGTTAAAAAATAGAACTCTGATGATTGGACAATGAAATGTTGAAATATATCTGTTCCTCTTAGTATAAAACAAATAATTCTGTACAAACTTGAAACATTAGGTGAATAAAGACTATGAGTATGTGCTACATGAAAAATAGATTTTAAACTGAAAAAATCAGGAAAACTAAAAGCTTATTTGATTTTAGGGGGAGATGAGTAAGATTCCTATAAAAATGAGTTGTATAGTGTTAAACAGATTGTGTATGAAATATTAATGGAGTATTGTCCTGAACTCGCCTTCTGCTGTTTCCATGTCAATGACTGAATTTCAAAGAGAGATATGCCAGGAATGATTACATGAATGAGTGTTACTACTTGAGATTACTTAAAAGGCATTTCCTCTTTTACCTTCATTTTATTC
This sequence comes from Petromus typicus, assembly GCA_004026965.1. Classification (NCBI taxonomy): domain Eukaryota; kingdom Metazoa; phylum Chordata; class Mammalia; order Rodentia; family Petromuridae; genus Petromus; species Petromus typicus. Next base: position 4,672 of record PVIR01040077.1, on the reverse strand, counting down.
TTTTGTTGGAGCACTTCATAGCCAGAAAATATTATCTGTAATCTCATGAGACTTGCTTAATTTGATTTTGAGACATTAATTAATGCAATATGAAGATACTGATGGTGCACGAGAAATTGTGCTGTTGAATAATTTGAGTTTCATTCTGTTAAGAATTACTCTATGGACTCTTAACGTTATTGTTCTAGGAATGAAGCGTGTAGCTCAGGCCTGCATGAACCAATGGAGCTCAGTAATAGCTCCTGTGTGAGCATATGACTAATTTGGAGCCAAGAAGACACAAGAAAACTTAGAATGAAAGCTTTAGAAGAGCATTTGCCTCTTGATTTGGACTTTATAATGTGCAAGTGTGATACTGAGGGTACCTGGCTTGAGGTAAGGTTGCACAGAGAGAGGCAGAGGGAGAGAGAGAGAGATCTGAGAGAAGTGGGAGATGCAGTCTAGAACCTCAGTCAAATTTAGCCTGCAGACCCCTTCAAGATTTTTTAATGATACAAACATGTGGATTTGCTCCATCTTTGTTGCCATTTTGCTAATTGGAGCCCAGTTCTGTATTATGAGTGGCCTTGTGTAATAACCTTGCTCTCACAATTGCCTTCTTTATGATAGGCACTCTAATGCCAAATAAGCAGGACACACAGGAAAGCTCCGTGGCTAAACAAGTGCAGGCCTTGCAGTGAGACTGCCCAGGTTCAAATTCTAGCTCTGCCACGACATTTTGTACCTTTCTACATTGTTTCACCTCTCCATAATCATATGTACTTGGTGGACTTGTGACAATTAAGGCTCGATAATGTAGCTGTAGAGTAAGTACACAGTAAACCTTAGATACTGTTGCCATTAGGCTGCACTGTGTCATTGCATTAAAATCGTCCAAACATGCTGACAGGTATTTTCAGCTTCACCTTATGGATGAGGCAGTGGAAGTTTAGGTTGAATGACTTTCTCAAGGTCATTCCTCTAGGAAATAGTGTTTTTCTGGGTTCTAAACCAAATCTCACTTCTGAATTCTTTATACTTCTGTCACTTACAACCTGAGATTCACATATGCAGGAATATTTGAAAGTTTGGTCCCTGCTGACTTTCCGTAATATAAAAGTATATATTCTATAGTAGATGCTCAATAAATCTTTTGTATAGTGAGTCATTTTTCATATATACTATACAATTTAGTGAGCAAGACAGACATGTAGGAAATTATTTTAAAGGATTTTTTTTTTGAATTTTCAAATTGATTTTATGGTATAATAGTGCTGTATTTAAGGAATGGGGCAGGAATAATTAATTTTTTTCTGAAAACCTAGGGGTATCATAATAAGTTCTATTATGATAGATCTTATTTTAATTAATGGCAAATGCACACTGCAGAGATCAGCTAAGGGTCTGTTGGGATAAGGTGAAGTTCGGGATTTACCATAAACATTTTTCAAAGTTAATGTCATACCTTTAGTTAATCAATTCCTATATTTTTTACTTTTATTTTCTTGGGTTTTGACATTTCAAAGGCTCACTCTTTTTGTTTTGAGACAGAGTCTCACTTTCTAGTTCAGGTTGGCCCTGAGCTCAGCCTTGAATTTATAAAAATCCGTCTGCCTCCGCCTCCCGAGTACTGGGATTATAGGCGTGAGCCACCACTCCTGGCACTGTGGTATGTGGTACTGATTGCTACTGGATATGAGTCTCCATGCCCAGTATTGTTCTATGTGTTTACTGGGGGATCGAACCTGGGCCCTTGTGCTCTCAAGGCAGGTGCCGAAACCAATGAACTAAATCCTAGGCCCCAAAGTCCCACTCTTAAGAAGTCTATGAAGCCTGAATTTTAACATGTAGCACTTCAGAACCCTACCAGCTCCTCTCAGAGTGGTATCCGAGTAAATCTGGAGACTTGGGTATATATTCAAGTGGCTTCTTTATGGTATTTTATCTACAGGGCTAGGATCTGAGTACTGACCATATAAATCTAAGCATGACTTTCATTGATGAATCTAATCTGTAACCTCAAAACTAGTGGGAAATGAACAGAATATCTGTGCTTACATATACTAGAAGAAAGGTGACCTGGGAATATTCCACTACCATCTACAAGGACTCACTGTTTCCCCATGACTAAGTTTACTTGGAAAAATAAATGGAAGAACAGAAGTTTGACAGCGCAAGATTTGAAGGAAGACAAGCAGATGGTTATAAGGAACATTTGCCCAAAGTACATGAGAATTGAGAGAAATTAGATTCATTCAGTACAAGAATCATTGTTTAGAATAACAGAATCCATTTTGTATGATCAGTTCCCAAATTCTTATCTGCTATCCCGAGTTTTTTTTTTTAAATCTTTATTGGTACATTACATATATGCATCATGATTGCACTCCGAGATTATTTTTTTAATTGAAATCTGTATTGGTGCATTACATATACACATAGTGACTGCACTCCACAATGAGAATTTGTACCAGTATATGACACAATTTGTCATTTTCCAATAGCCCTACCCACCCTACCACTCCCTCGTATAGATAAACTTTGTTTCCTTTCTTTTTTTGTTATAATCTCATTATTTTTCCCCCTTCACCCTATTTCGCTTTGAATATTTTTTATTTCACAATATGTATCATACAATTCTAGAACTCATTTACATCTTTATTTTCTCATATGAGAGAAAAGATGCGATATTTACCTATCAGTGACCTATTTATTTCACTTATGAGGATATCCTCAAGGTATGTCCATTTAACTATAAATGATTCAAATCATTTTTTATGACAGAGTAATACTCCATTCTGTAGAAGAACCACAGCTTTCTTATCCAGTCTCCAGTTGATGGACAGCTGGGTTGTTTCCAAGATTTGGCAATCACAAACTGAACTGCTATAAACATGGGTGCACATATGTCACTGTGATATGAGTCTTTTCATTCTTTTGTGTATATACCTAGTAGAGCGATGGCTGGGTCAAATGGAACCTCCAATCCTAGCTTTCTGAGGAATCTCCAAACTGATCTCCACAGGGGTTGTACTAGTCCACACTCCCACCAACAGTGGAGAAGGGTTCCTTCTTCTCTGCAGCCTCACCAACATTTGTTGCTAGCTAATTCTGAAATGGTGGCCATTCTTTGTGGAGTGAGATGAAATCTCAGTGTTCTTTTCATCTTCATCTCTCAAATAACTAATGATGTTGAGCATTTCTTCATATATTTCTTAGCTGTTCTTACTTCTTCCCCTGAAAAGTATGTGTTCATTTCAAATGCCCGTTTTTGAATTGGGTCTTTAAATTTGGATAGGCTGATTTTTTTAAGCTCTTTATATATTCTAGATAGTAACCCTTTGTCTGAGGAACAGCTGGTAGAGATTTTTTCCCACTACATTAACAGATTCAAGGACAAAAACCATATGGTCATCTCAACTGATGCAGAAAAAGCGTTTGACAAAATACAACATCTATGTTCAAAACTCTACAGAAGATTGGAATAGATGGTCTGTATCTCAAACTAATAAAAGCTATCTACAAGAAACCATCAGCCAGCATCATACTAAATGGTCAAAACTTGATACCTTTCACACTAAGATCAGGAACAAGACAAGGATGCCCTCTCTCACCACTTCTGTTCAATACAGTTCTGGAAATATTAGCCATAGCAATTAGGCAAGAGAAAGAAATAAAAAGAATAAAGATAGGAAAAGAAGAAGTTAAATTGTCATTATTTGCTGATGATATGATCCTCTATCTAGAAGATCCTAAAAACTCAATTAAGAAACTGCTGGACCTAATCGCCAAATTTAGCTGGATACAAGGTCAACGTTCAAAAATCAATAGCCTTTGTATACACAAACAGTAGACCCACTGAGATAGAAATTGAGGAGTCAGTTCCTTTCACAATTGCACCCCAAAAAATAAAATATCTAGGAATCAATCTAACAAAGGAGGTGAAAGACCTCTACTCTGAAAACTATAGCACTCTGAAAAAGGAGATAGAAGATGATATCAAAAAATAGAAAGACATACCTTGCTCCTGGTTAGGAAGAACCAATATGGTCAAAATGGCTATACTTTCCAAACTACTATATAGATTCAATGCAATCCCAAATGAAATCTCAACAGCATATTTCACAAATCTAGAGAAAAAAATCCAAACTTTCATCTGGAACCACAAAAGACCCTGCATTGTTGTATGTGGTTACTGGGATCAAACCTGAGCCCTTGCATTTGCAAGGCAGGTGGCCAGAACCACTGGGCTAAATTCCCGGCCCTCTGGAGTTTAATTTAAATCAGGAAACATTTTTTGCATGGTTATTGTATCTTTCATAGGGACATACAAGTGCCTCATTCTAATAATTTATTTTATTTTTCTAAAATTATCTTTATTGGTACATTAAATATACACATCATGATTGCACTCCATAATGGGGATTTGTACCAGTATAAGACACAACTTAATTCTCATTTTTTCCCATAGCCCCACCCACTCTACCACCCCCGCATATATATAAAATTTGTTTCCTTACTTTTTTGTTACAATCTCAACATTGTCCCCTTTCACCTTATTTTACATTGAGCATTTTCTATTTCACAACATATAACATACAATGCTAGGACTCATTTACATCTTCATTTTCTCATACCAGAGAAAAGATGCGATATGTATCTATCTGTGACCTATTTATTTCACTTATGAGGA
>PVIR01040076.1:0-13534 GCA_004026965.1 Petromus typicus | reverse complement strand
TGATTGCTTCATAGTAATACAAAGCAAAAGGGTCATTAGGGCTGCTGAGCAGGTCAGTGAAGAACCTTTCACAGCTTTGCCCTGATAGTCAGCCAACCGCTGCCTTTTTTTTTTTTTTTTGCTACAAAGAGGAGTTAAAATGTGAAAATGTGATTATAACAAAGGAGATAGAGAATTCAACTGAAAGCTATATATGAAGCTATTTCAGTGGGTATATGACAAGGATTTGATGAAAATCCAATTGCTTTCAGCTCCAGGTTAAACAGACATGTCCTAAACATACTAATTTAAACCCAAGAAAGTCAGATTACCCTAGGGCAGTATTTTATTAGTCAATTAGCTCCCAATATTAGGAGAAAGCTCCAGAAATTCTAACAAGGCTGACAAACAGAAATAAGTCAGTTGGTTGATTTGACTTATTAGGTCTTTAATAGTCACGATGAACTAGAAGACAAATGATGATTGAATAATGAAATGTATTGGATATTTTGTCTGAATAGTGAGGAAAGTAACTAAGACACTGGATCCTAATTTTCAGTACTTGTTTGTCTTCACATGGGAGGATCACCAAACGAAATTTTGACTGAGTGTACTTGAACTTCCTTGCTTTTGGGCCCCACTTTTTCAAGTGGGCTCCAGACTTGACAGACTTAAAGTTTACAAATGGAGGCCTATAATAGTATGTAGATCACCTCCTCATTTGTAGCTGTTCTAACAATTACCTGATAAGAACACAACACTCAGTTTCCCAGAAAAACAGGATTAACACATAATATAAGGAAACAAAAGTTAACAAACTTGAGTTATATTTTAACTCTAGGATAAAAACAACCATCCTCAAGAACAATAGTGGCAATGTGCTATCTGTGTCCTTCAGAATCCCGGCAAAAGCGGAGGACCTTCTTGGAAATGACTGCTGCACAATGACACCCTCTTTCTGGAGTAATAGTCAAACTCCTGAGGCCAGAAACTGAACTCTTCAAATAAACTTCAGCTGCTCAAGAGGCACTCAAGACCTTAAAACAGTTCCAGATGCAAGCTCTAACATCAGGAATCCTAGACCTAACTAAGCCATTTTCTTTCTCATAGCCATAAATACAGTATCCTTGGGAGTACCCTAACTCAGTGTCTGGGCTCAGAAAACCAACCAGTTGCCTACTTTTCCAAGTGACTAGATAAAGTGACACAAGGCCAGCCTAGCTTCCTACAAGCAATAGCCACTGAAGCATGCATAGTCCAGGAACTTCTAAGATAATCTTGAGACAAAAGCTTCTAGTTCTAACCCCACATCAGGCTAACACTTCATTAGAACTCAAGCAACATTTGTACCTATGAGGAGAAAGGCTTACTAAATATCAAGACATTCTTACTGAAAACCAAAATTCCTCTCTTTATTCATTTTCCCAGTGTGTAAAACTTAGCCACACTCCTCTCAACTAGTCAACAGAACATGCATATGAACAAACCATAATCCAAAATCATGCCTGCCCTGATCTGAGAGACCAGCCACTGGGAGGGTTGGCTAGCACATGGTTCACTGATGGCAGCCATTTCACAGAGAAAGGCATTCAGAGGACAGCTTGCACTACAGTCAGCTTTACCCCAGTCACTAAAGCAAGAAGGCTCCTAGTAGGACTTCTGCCCAAAAAGCAGAATGAATTCCTGCCCTCACTCGGCCTCTCCCAGGACAAAAAGATCAATATGGATACCAACTCCAAATGTGCCTTTCTGGTCCTACATGCACATGCAGCCATCTGGAAAGAAAGAGGACTTTTCACCACTAACCTCCCCCAAAATAATGGACCAAAGATTTTCAACCTCCTCGAGACAAGTGAGGTAACACTTGTCCATTGCTAAGGAAACCAGAACCTTGGATCTTGTCTCCTAGGGAAATTCTAGAGTAAATTCTGTGCCAAACAGATCACTCCCCAAAATAATTCGGCCCATCAATAGCTCCACCTCTGATTACGTTCCAGGTTCTTGACTTAGAGTCAGAATACTCTATAGAAGGACTTGAAATTTTCATAATGCAGGAGAAGTTCAAAAGGGCCGGTGGTGGTATGTGAGACTCCAACTGTTCTCACCACAGTGACTACAGCGGAAAGTCACTAGGTCTCTGCATGATGATATCTACTTAGAGCAAGATGCTACCACAGGTATGGCACGTAGACCTTTCATAGGGCCTGGAGTCCCTAACATTGGTATCAGGTCTGTAAGGCATGTCCTGTCTGTGTACTTCCTAACCCACAGACTCATCTTCCTGCACAGCCTGAATTAGTATGAGGGCACATGTGCTCCCCTAGAAAAGACTGGCACCTAGACCTTACCCACATGTCTATGTGTAGGAGAGATATCATCTGATATGCAATGAAACCTTTCTGGATGGATAGAGGCTTTCCCTACTGGGTCAGAGCAAGCCAAATATGTCATAAAAGTTCTTAAAGAAGTGATGAATAAGTTTGGGCTGCTGAGGTCTTCCCAGAATAATAACAGACCCCCATCCACCTCCCAAATCACACAGGAGTTGCCAGAGTGCCAGGAATTAATTGCCATCTTCATACAGTTTGGAGACCTCAATCATTAGGAAAGGTCAAGAGAACCAATAAGTGCTCAAGAAAACTCTAGCCTCGCTGTGTCAACAAACATACCATAAGTGGGTAGAGAGCCTTCCAATTGCCTTAACGAAGCTTTGAGTGGCCCTTCAAACTAAATTTAACCTCAACGCATTGAAATGCTTTGTGGAAGGCTCTTTGTGACATCTGACTTCCTTCCTGATAATGAAACTCCTCAGCTCTTTCAACATGTAACATATGTGGGAACTTTCCAACAGGCCCTCCAGAAAGGAAGTAAGATTTTTCCACTCGCATGCACTAACAATAATTGTCAGCCCAATGGCCATTCTGGTGATCAGGTCTTGATAAAGACCTGGAGAAAGAGTTATTATGGCTTCTATGTTTATGTACCCCAAAGCCTCATGAGGTCATAGGTGGTGCTGAATTAAGGATGTGATGCTGTGATCCAAGGCATATGATTACTAAATTAGTTCACTAATTGGTTTGCCATAGTCCTGGATAGGTCTAAGAATCCCTCACTCTGGATGTGAGTACTATCTCCCCTAAGGACAGGAAGTCTGGACATAATATGTAAAGAAGAGAAGGAGGGCTTATTTGGGGTAATTATCCCTTGTGACTTGCGTGCTGCCTTCTGCCTGCACTACTTTGTGCAGGTGTGTTTCTCCTCTGCAGTGGCCCTCTGCCATACCACCTGCCTTAAAGCCAGGTAACTATGAGCTGAAATCTCTATAAACTTCGAGATAAATAAACATTTCCTCCTTTAGCTTGGGTGTGTTGGGTATTTTGTCACAGCAATGACAACAGTGAACCCCAGGACCAACTCACACCCAAATGGAAAGGCAATTACAAAACCTTATTAACTATTCCTTCTGCAATTAAGATAAGGGAATAGAAAATATGGTTCACCACTTTAGGATAAATCCAAGCCACAAATAAGGGAGACCACAAACTTCATAATCTGCAAATGACTAGGTAACCTCAAATTTCTTTTGAGAAAAGAAAACACCAACCAGTTTGTTGAACCAGATAAATAAGCCAACTCATTTGTTTACTATACTTGGGTTCTTGTCTCAAGTTATAACATTACCTCTTTTTATTTTTTTCTGTTTCTTCTGGGATCTTCCTGGATAACTGCAAAATAGCCTGCTTTATATATACACACAAGAATTAAAAGACTCATATCACAGTGACATATGTGCACCCATGTTTATAGCAGCCCAATTTGTGATTGCTACATCTTGGAAACAACCCAAGTGTCCATCAACTGGAGACTGGATAAAAAAGCTGTGGTTCTTCTACACAATGGAGTATTACTCTGCTGTATAAAATGATAAGTTTGAATCATTTCTACTTAAATGGACATACCTCGAGGATATCCTCATAAGTGAAATAAATAGGGCACAGATAGGTACATATCACATCTTTTCTCTGGTATGAGAAAATAAAGATGTAAATGAGTCCTAGCATTGTATTTTATATATTGTGAAATAGAAAATGCTTAATATAAAATAGGAAGAAGGGGGAAAATGTTGAGATTGTAACAAAAAAGTAAGGAAACAAATTTTATGTATATGGGGGGATGGTAGGGTGGGTAGGGCTATGGGAAAAAATGAGAATTAAGTTGTGTCTTATACTGGTACAAATCCCCATTATGGAGTGCAATCAGGATGTGTATATGTAATGTACCAATAAAGATTAAAAATTTTTTTAAAAATAGCCTCCTTTAGAGATATCAAACAGTGATTATTTAGGAAAAACTTTAAAACTAGTTATAGGAAGAATAAATATAACTCCCGCACTGCTAGATATCAGGTGTATTAGATTCATGTTTTCCAAAATCAAAGAATGCATTCTAAGGGAAATAGAAGTTAAAAGTAGGAAAACTGTATTGAGAAATAGCTCCTGAGAGACAGGAGAGGACCCCAAAGTAGCTTCCATTGAACTCACTTCTCAAAGGAAGTTTTATACAGCAAAGTCATGGGGAGATAAAAAAATCAAAAGGTGAGTCCAACGTGCGTCAGAACTACGACCAACCAATAAGATTACGAGGACAGTCACTCAGGTAATACTGATCTTATGGGGAAGCAGGTCACACAGGACGGAAACAACAAAAACTCTTTATGGAAGAGATGGATCAGGAGGTCCTGACCAACCAATTTGGCAACAGATGTCTACTTAGACTTTATTGAACCAAGTAATTCCAATCATATAGTGTAATTTTCAATTTATCCCTCAGGGAGGCATGCAGGCCGGGTTATTCTATTTTTATTTTGAGGCCAGGATTTCAACAGATGTGCCTCCAGCCACAGCTATATTGTTTTTTCAAGTACTGACTGTCATGGGAGCCCAGCCCTGTGTGACTTCCTGTAATATCTCTACCTAATTTAACTGTCTGTGATATAATCATATCTTTTTTTTTTATCTCAATAGCTATTTAAGAACTGGACAAACAGGCTCGGTGAGCTTATCCAGAGGATTGCTGCCCTTCATGACCAAGTAGATACACTAGCAGGGATGTTCATATGACAATGTAGGGACTAGATCACCTAACCACCAAAATAGAGAAGTATGTTTGTCTTTAAAAGAAAAATGCAGTTTTTATTTTAATCAATCTAAAACAGTTAAGAGATGCAGCACCGAAGATGGCTGATCACGCTTCTAAGACTTGTAGGGAACTGTTTGAAGAATGGATGTCCTGATCAAATATCTGGAATTAGGCGACTTGGTTACTGTCCTGGACATGGTCTTTAATAATGCTTCTCATAATGACTTTGCTGTATAAAACTTCCTTTGAGAAGTGAGTTCAATGGAAGCTACTTTGGGGTCCTCTCCTGTCTCCTTTCTCATACCTGGAAAATGTGCTTCCCCTCTGAGCGGACCATTATCTTCCAGTGGGTGGGCCATCCTCCCTCAACTCTCAAAGACTGAACTACAGATAGACAAGTTCACAAATTCCACAGATTTCCAGTGCCATTATTCAGTGCTTATTCCAGTGCTTATTATTCAGACCTTATATTTTAATCTGTTGGCCAAATTTGTCTCTTCTTTTTTCCAAGCCATCAGAATTACTGGTGATGGTGCAAGCTCAAGATCAAAACCCCCCTCCACATTTATGACTCACCCAGAAGCCCTCAGAGGGAGAGGCCAACTTCTTTGAACTCAGACATCAGACAAGGCAAGAGTTCCTCCCTCCCGGTACAGCCAACGCCCCTACTCAGCAGGAAGTAGCCATGGAAAGCAAATTTCCCACCTTTGGAACCCTTTAGAAGTTTTTTTAAGGGCTAGGTTTCTCAGAGCGGAAGAGAACAAGTAGAACAATGGAGGCTGAGAAAGCCACTCCTTTCCCCTCACTTGAGCTCAGGTGGCACAAGGACCATTTTATATAAGCGCAGACTCAAGACCCCAAGCCTTACCCACGCTTTCACTCCTCTGTCTCCACTGAGCCTGAGAGCCTGATTTCTGTCTAGGGTGCCTTGTGCCTTTTTTCTGTGCATAATTTCTCTGCTTGTGATTGTCAATAACTACGAGTGTACACTTTGCAACAGTTCGCTTGTCAGACACAAGGGCTCGGAAACTGCGTTGGATCTACAACAAAGCAAATCCAGGAAATCATAACTTTAAAGGTGAAAACTGCAACTTCAGGACACAAGCCTCGTTTTTTTTAAAAAATTCTTTCTTTTCTTTGTTTCCTCCCAGAACACAATAAGCCTGGGCTTTCTTTCACAGGCTAATAAGGTTGACCCTTCCCTCTTTACTTGTAAATAGTCCTCTTTCCTCTGTGAATAACCATCCTTTATACCTGGAAAATGTGCTTCCCCTCTGAGCGGACCATTATCTTCCAGTGGGTGGGCCATCCTCCCTCAACTCTCAAAGACTGAACTACAGATAGACAAGTTCACAAATTCCACAGATTTCCAGTGCCAACAACCTATTTCCAGCTCCAAACTGTAGCACCCCTCTGTCTTGAGGCCCCACACTCTGTTTCCTTTAGTATTTTTAAAATTATCCCTCACAAACTATTCCCACGCCTCTCACTGACCCTTCCTGAAAACTACTTTTCTGTCATGGAGTCACCAGACTGGGGCCAAGGAGTTTCCTGAAGTTGAGATGAGGAACTGAGTCCACCCTAGACACATTCTTTGTGGGTTTGTTGCCCCCATCAAAGGGAGCCAGTGAATTTGTGAACCTCTTCTTTGGGTAGAGTAGGATAAGTTCCTTATTTCACCTTTGGAAACCTCCTTGGGTCCTGTCTAGGGACAATACTCTTAGTATAATAATGGTAATGGGATTGTTTTTGTAGGAGCAAGGGGTGGGTCAGGGATCAAATGGAAGAATGTTACCTTTTTATAGTGAATGAATCCATAGAAACAGGGCAAGATGTATTTGTTTTTCAGTAAAACTGAGACAATCAATGGTAGGGCATTGTGGAAGAGACTAGACTAAACTACATGTGACTTCACACCTACTTATACAATGGAAGCTTTGACACTGAGACTAACCTTCATAGAACACAAGAGACCAAAAGAGAGGAAATTCTTGCTCAGTGGATACAACTGAGTTTCCCAAAAAGGAGGTGAATTCTCCCCACTGGGAGACAGTGAAAGTACTATAGATAGGTCAGTTAATTAGATATCTTGTAGGCAGGTAGACAGGGGCAGTCCATAAGCAACCAATAGGGAGGACAATCAAGACAGAAATAGTATTATACCCACCTGCTCCCCTAGAAATGAATCACAGTGACTCGTATTCTAAATAGGTATTACTCACCTGGGTGGGGAACCAAGGTTTTAACCCACAACTTCCTGGAAAGATCACTGGCCCATCCCTTTCTGAAAATCCGTGTATGCTTGCTATGTGACTTGCTTCCCCATTTCATCTCCCTTTAATCAATATTACCTAAGTGACTGTATCTCTCATTATCTTACTGGTTGATCATAGTTTTAACCTATCTGGTGATTTCCAATTTAACCAATATTACCTAAGTAACTATACTTGGAATCTTATAGCTGAGCAAATCTCATTCCACTTCCTACTCACCTTGTGGTTTCCCACTGGATCAATATTACATAAGTGACTGTACTTGTACTCTTACTGGTCGTCTATAGTTTTATCCCACTTTGAACCCACCTTGCAGCATAGCTTTGTCCCATAAAACACTTCTGCAAAGCAGGGTGAGCAGGCAATGCATTTTCTGGTCCCCCTTCTGTCTCTCCTAGATAAAAGTTACCTTTCTGTTAATAAATTTTTCTGATTCTCAATCTTCTTTATTCTTAGAATTCATTTTTTAATTTTAGAGAACTCACACTTCATATATGTAGCAGGTTTGGGAGTTACATCTATTCTCCCTATTTCAAAAGGGTCACACAGAACGTTCACCTTTTGAGAGACTTATACAATTAACAAGTACTTGTAGTATGTAGTTCAAGATTCTGACCAATAAGTATGAGACAGAAAGGGTGGGTGTGGCTATCACCAGCTGGGAAAGGATGCTTGTCAAAATCCCTACAATACGTGCACAAAATAGTTCCTAAATCCTGCATGTATACCTCTCATGAGAACTCGAGCAGGTTTCTAAGATGGCCTAGACAGGCTCTCAGCCTGAAGAGTGGGTGATAGAAAAGGACAGTCCACACTGGGTTTTTCCTACTGTGTTCTTCCTTGCAGTGTGACTAACCCTCACATAGTAAGATATTCTTCTTTTCCTACTTTTAGTTGGCCCAAACTCACTCTCCAGCGCCTGTTTCTTTTCCTACTTTTAATAAAATTTTGATTTGGTTTGTGCTTATGTTGGCCAATTCTTTTCTCAGGACAGGACCTAGAAACCACCTCCAGAAGGAAACTCCAGCACCCCAAAACCTGGTATCAGGTACGGGTGGTACAGTGTGAGAAATGTATACCGGAATGCTTTTGTGAGCACTGTCAGATCTTAAGATAATTATATTTATTTTCCCTGTATTTAGAGGCTTTGGCCCAGGAAAGACCATTGGGACAAGATGGAAAGGATGTTAGCTGCTCTTCGAGGATAACAGTGACACTTTCCGGCACAGTCTCCAGAAGTAAGGAGTAGGAGGGCTGGCAGTTACCTTAAAGAAACACTGCCAGCCCCACCTCAGCCCTACCTGTCCCCACCACTGGTGAAAAGCATGGGGCTTTTCCAGGATAATGAGTAGCCTTTGCTCCCGGTTGTCTGTGTACATGCACAGCACACCCATCTACAAAGGGTGAGGCTCTGAAAAAAAGGCTCAGCGTGTTGGCCCAGGGGCCTCTCTGTGACAGTGACAATAGTTAATCCAGCAGGATGCTCAGTCATTAAATAATGAGTACTTCTTTTGTAAAAATTCAGATTGAGTATCTAAAAGGTTTCTACTGATTATGTTCTGTTATCTAGTTTGTTAAGCATCTATTGTAAAGTGCTCTTAAGTTATAATGAATTGGCTTTCCTCCCTCAGAGTCGTCACTTCGATGCAGCTAGTGCATCAGTGCCACAAATATGTAATTACTTATTAAGCAGTTTTCTTGCCTTTTATATATTAAAAAGTGCTTTTTCATTCATTTTACCTAAAAAGAAAAGATTTAAATTATTGTGAAGTGTGAAGTTCTCACAAAACTCCAAAGTTCTCCACAGTTTCTTGTCCCTCTGATACTGGTTAGAATTTTACCTTTGATCTACAGATCAAAGACCACAGTGAGAATCTCATTAAAGCTATAAAACTTCCCCCCAGAAAATAAATGTAAACAGAGAATGTTACATAAAGCTTTGGGGATTTCATGGATACCCAGAAAGCTATTCAATGAAACACTAGTTAAAAGAGTCCAGGATAAAGGGATTTGAATATCATTTAAAATTATATAAAACAATGAATTTTTAGATATTCTACACTTTTTTAGGTATTTATGCAGTAAAGAAGCAAAAGACAGCTATTTATGCCTATAATAGCAGAGAAAGATGAAGGTGTTTTCAGCCTAGACTTTCTTGGTTAAAACACTAAACATGTTCAATCCTCTTAATATACCTGTATTAGCCACGGGATACATTGTCTGGCTCCTTCTCTCAGGGGGATGTGACAAAGGAAATTACTCAGGGCAGCAATGTCAAGTCTTGAAGTGTGAGACTCAACTTAACATAATAGCATTTTGTTAAAAATCTCCACTTTGAATCCTGTAACCTCCCTGTGTACCCAGAACTTGTCTCCTGGGGAACTGTCCACCCAATGTATGCACGCAGCTACAGATTGTATGTTTTTAGAACGTAATATGCTATAGTAACCAGTGATCTAATCACTGCTATTGGCTTCTGTAATGATTCTGCACTTTAACAATAGAATGATCTAATTACTTCTGCATAGCAACCACTGGTAACAAGTAGGGGGTAGTAGATTTAGATTTGCCTTTAAATACTATGCCCCAGTTTACTCCTTTGCCTTCTTCTGTATAGGAGGATGGCCCTCAGCTGACTAATAAAGTTCTTGGTTGGATTTTAAGATCATGTCATGTCCTGAAAAAGTGTTTCGATGGGACTTGGTCTCAACAAAAAAACAGAAAATATGTGATAGTCTAGAATTTATTGAGTACTTGTTCTCTATTAAGCACCTTTTGTGTGTTGTGGTTAAATTTTATAATAAGCATATGAGAAAACCACTATTTTTTAAATCTACTTCATACCTAGAAGGAAAATGAGATGAGCACGGCAACCTGGCCAAGGTCACACAAGGGAGTGATTGGGCTGGGACTCAAATTTTTCTTTTCCAATTTTTTTTTTTAAGGTTTTTTTGAGACAGGGTCTCGCTTTGTGTTTCAGGCTGGCCCTGAGCTCAACCTCCAACTCACATCACAGCAATCCTCCTGCCTCTGCCTCCCGAGTGCTGGGATGACAGGCGTGAGCCACCATGCCCGGCACTGTGGTATGTGTTACTGGTTGCTGCTGGGGTGAGTCTCCACACCAGTGTAGGTATGTGGTTACCGGGGATCAAACCCGGGCCCTTGCACTTGCAAGACAGGCGCTGGAACCACTGAGCTATATCCCCGGCCCCCTCTTTTCCAATTTTATATCCCTACTCATCCCTGCAGAGAGGAAGAAGGAGAAAGAGGAGAGAAAAAGGAAGAAAGCAGAAATAGGTGTTTTGTACTTATCTAAGTTTTATTTGATTTCAAAGAAACCAATCACCTAAATCAATTTGTACCTAAACTTGATTTTATGCACATTTTTATAATAAATTGTGAAAGAAGGAGTAGTAGTCCTAAATTCAGATGATTTTAAATAGTCTTACAACAAGCAAATAATGTGCAATACCATTGGTCCAGAAAAGAAGCAAGAAAGAGCAATAAATCTGTTCTACAGAAAAATTATCAGAGTATGTGAAGTCTTCCAATCTCATGGACTTCTCCCCTTTGAAGGGAAACTGCAAATCACTGGGTTATTATGTGCAATAAGGAATGAGTCCATCAATCTCCTTTGCCATTCGTTTGCCATAGATTGATTTGACTTTGAGGTAACACATCTCTCCGAACCTCGAGGACCATCGTGGGCATGGTCTCCAGAGAAAGCAACCAATACGGGAAGAAGGCCAACGATTCAATCTTCACAGGGTTTTAGATGAGGAAAAGCAATATTTGGGACTATCTTCAACATAGCAGTAGTACCCAAGAGAGCCTTCAAGATAGACGGCAGTAGTAAAACACAGAAGTGAGCTGCAAAGCAGAAAGTGAAAATTAATTTTTATAACCACTCCGATTCAGAGTAAAGTAAGCTTATTATAGGCAGTGGCTGATTCTTATCTGTTTGTGTATTCTATTTAGCACCTAGATCCACTGTTTTGCCATAAACTTGTCCTCAATATATATTGATTCATTAATGTTTAGATTCTAATTTTCTATAACAAAAATCCTAAAAGAAAACATGGCTGGTATGTCAAATGGTTCTAGAATAATACACAGCTCCTACTCTATAGATCCTGGTCTGCATAGGGCAATAATTTCTTTCTTAAACTCCTACAAAACTCATGTCATGCAAAAGCATCTTTGTACCTGGAACAGCGGTTTCGCTAAAACCAGGAAGTATTCTGGAGGGTGCTGAGGGGGAAGGAAAGGCTCCGTGGTTAAGTGTGAGAATCCAGGGTTAAACAATACTTCGCACGACTCTATAAGCACTTCTTAGAGCTCTTTCTGTGCTAAGACCCACTGTGACTGTCCAAAGGAGAAGCAGCTCACTTGATAAATGTTTTTTCCTTTGGAACCATTTTGTGCAGATCACGACTACAAACTCACAGCCCTGGAACACGGTGTGAATGGAGCACAGATTAGATCGAAATACTTGGAGTGTGAGGCCTTCGGGGATCTTTCCCCTACCTGTTTTTCCTATTATTCTGTAAAAAATGAATCCTTCATCCCAGAATTCATGCTACTGTTTCCCAAACATATTCATTCCTACTTCAGCACATTTTCTCTCAGAATTTCCAAAGCCTAAAGCATCATCTAACCTCCGACTCCTGCTCTTTGCAAAAGACTTAGGTCCCTGTCTCCCATGAGCTGTCTTCTACGTGCCTCTTTCTGTATATTTTGGGGTTCTGCTATAAGAGCCATGTGATATTACAGAGAAGATGCGCTGGTAATTCTGAGAGGTCAGGAGATAGAATCACACCATAAGCTTTTGCAGTGGATCCACCCACTTCTCAGGTATTGAGTCCATGTTCTTTTAAACACTCTTTCAAAACCCGAAAGAGTAACCTCTGAGTCTTTAAAAAGAGCAACCCAAAGATATCTGAAAGAGGCCTCACACTGACAAATTCTCCCTTCACCTGGAAGAACCAAAAGGCTTTGAGAAATGAGAAAAAAACAAGACAAACATGTACATCATCAGGACTTGAGTCAGGGAAGCAGCCAGGGAGGGACTAGCGGGGTGGAGATGTGGGGGGCTCCAGACGTGTTCAGACCGGAGAAATCAGCTGGAGACCTGGAGTCAGCACTGCAGGGGAAGTCCTGGTGTTTTTTCTCACAGTGATTACAGCCTGGCAAAGAGGGTAATACTACAATGATGATTGTTATTTCTCAATAAAGTAAATGCAACTGAGTCTAGAAATTTCATTTTGCTTACAGTTTCTTGGCCTGTTAATTTCTCATGAAGAAGAAAAGAAATTTGAAAGTGAGAAATATTTACTTATATGTGAATAAATATTCATGAAAATGCTAAACAAAAGTACCAAAACAGTATTTATGTCCATTTGCATGAATTTTAAAGCAATATGAATCAAGAACTCTCTAATACTATCATTTTGAGTTTTTATAATGGGGTGGAGAATAAAGCAATATATACATTTAAAATTTATCCTGTGTGTGAATAGATGCATATAATGTGAAGGAATTTCTTTGTGAAATAAGTGCTTTTTTTCTTGTAGACCTAATAAAAACAGTTTGAAATCATCAAAATTAAGAGATCAAGCTCATGCATAGCAAAGCAAAACATTCTAATCTGTATATGTAAATGAACTAACAGCAACACATTCAACATCTGTTAAATTCACAATATATATTATTCATTTCATAAGGTCTGAAACACAGGCATAAGTATTATGGAGAGAGACATGACCGCCCTGAGAGAGCTCCTTGTGACATTTCTTTCATTTCCCATTTACATTCAGCCATATATGTAAATAAACAGGGAGTTTAATATCTGTACCAAATAAAAAATATATTGCACTAGTTTGAGCTTTGATGCACATGGTTCATATGCATAGTTTAATTTTGAAAAAGAAAATGGTGGAGAGCTGAGAGATTATCAAAGTGATACCTAGAGAAATGAGAAGTTATCACCTAAGCCCCTGCCCTTTAGAATAGAAGTCCATCTGGAAATGCATCCATATTATATCTGCAGAAAGTACGCGACTGCTGGGTAAATAGTTCTATCTCATAAAAGTAGATTATCTCTAATTAACAAAAGAAAGACATTGCCCTTCCGAGTCTAGGAG
>PVIR01040075.1:0-13551 GCA_004026965.1 Petromus typicus | reverse complement strand
CTGGATGTGGTGGCTCACACCTTTAATCACAGAACTTGAGAGGCAGAGGCAGGAGGATTGCTGTGAGTTCCAGGCTAGCCTAGGCTACATAGTGAGTTCAGGGCCAGCCTGAACTACAAAGTGAGACCCTGTCTCAAACAAAAGAATACACACTTAGCATGTACAATTCTCAGCACCAAATAATAAATAAATAAATAAAAGTGATGTTTCTTACAAGCATTTGTTCAAAATATATTGGAAAAGCCAGGCATGGTGGCATATATCTGTAATCCCAGCCATCTGGGAGCCTGCAACAGGAAGATTACAAGTTCAAGTCCAACCTGGGCAACTCAGTGACTTAGCAAGGTGCTGTTTTAAAATCAAAACATTTTTAAAAAGGCTGGGATGGAGCTCAGTATGAAGGCCCTGGGGTTAATCCTCAGTACCATATGGAGATATAGATATAGAAATAAATACAGGTATAGACATAGACTAGATGTAGATACAGATTCTTTTAAAGAAAATGAGCCAGTACACAAAGGTACAGAGGAGCAGAGGTTAAAACAAAGGAAAGGGGTCCTAATGAAGTCATCTGAACCTCTTTGATGTTGTCAAGCCTGAAATTTACACAAAGACTTCAACTGCATGAGTCAATGAATTTCCTTTTTTTATGTAAACTATTATAAATTGAGTTACTGTTAACTGCAACCAAATCAGCAGGATCCATGCCTTATTTCTCTTAAATTTCCAATTTAGGAATCAAGTTCTACCACAGCGCTGCATTGCACAACAATATTTTGTTCAACCACGGACCACATGTATGACCGTGGTCTCATATGACTGAGTGGCCTAGTGATGTAGCCATCTTAGTTTATGTAAGTACACTTTGTGATGTTTGTACAATGACAACCTTTTCTGAGTGTCCCTGTCATTAAGAGATGTATGACTTTCAAGTTTGATGACTAAATAATTATATTTTACTTGAAAGCCATCTGATGTATGAAAATATCAAGTTTTTTTTAAAAAAAACAAAACCTTACTAAGTAGGCAACTTACTAAGGAGCTAGTAGAAGAATGCTAAAAATCTTAGAACTTCCAAAAGTTTTGGGATCTGGAAGCCTCCAAAACTAATTTACTGGGCCGGGGAGTTAGCTCAGTGGTTCCAGCGCCTGTCTTACAAGCGCAACGGCCCGGGTTCGATTCCCTGGTAACCACATAACAATACTGGGTGTGGAGACTCACACCCAGCAGCAAACAGTACCACATACCACAGTGCCGGGCGTGGTGGCTCACGCCTGTAATCCCAGCACTCAGGAGGCAGAGGCAGGAGGATTGTGATGTGAGTTTGAGGCTGAGCTCAGGGCCAGCCTGAACCACAAAAAAGCGAGACCCTGTCTCAAAAAAACCTAAAAAAAAAAAAAAACTAATTTACTAATTTTATGTGCAGAAGGTCATTTTCCTGGAGGCCTGTGTGATATGACAGAATGTGTGTACACAGAGGTATGTGGGAAAGAGAGGACTGCTACTGATGGCCACCATGTCACTCGCTGGGTAATTTAAACCTTGTCTCAAAACAAAGTGTTGCTGGGTGTGGTGACTCATGCCTGTAATCCCAGCACTGGGGAGGCAGAGGGAGAAGGATTGCCACAAGTTTGAGGCTGGTCTGGGCTACATAATGAGACTACAAAAAAAAAAGTGTTGAAGGTGTAGCTTAATGATAAAGCAACCCTGTGTTTAATCCCCAGTAACACACACACACACACACACACACACACACACACACACACACACACACACACACACCGTATCCAAGAGAGTTCAAATAACTGAGCTAGTAATCAGATTCCAAATCATGCCCTGACCAAGGGGTTAAGAGGAGCAGAAAAAATACAATTGTTTTGCTGTGATTCTTCATCCAAAGTTACACGTGTAACTTCATGCATGTAAGTCATCCAGTTTTAGAGCATTATAGGAAGATATTAAGAAAATCAAATATGGAAAATAGAAAGGCAAGTTGCCTGCCTTCCTTATAAAAAGCCTCCTGAAACTCAGCAGCTTTGTTTTGTCTAGGAAAACTATTATACACACCATCAACCAAGTGACAGGTCTTTATTTTTAATTCATCACAGGAGCCCTGCTGCCCAAATGATGCTTGACAGAAAAATCTCTTATTGGTAAAGGCCTTTTCAGAAGCCAAGGGAAACCTTAGAATTCCTTCATTTCCCCTTGGGATCTTACAGCACGTTCAGTGTTTTTTAACCCTATATGCTCCTGTGGAGGCCGCCAGTCACACAGGCACTATTGTGTTTCAGAGCGGAAAGCCTGGTGTCTGAGACAAGTGAGATCCCAGGTCTCCAAGTCAGGCTGCCTGCCCTCAAGTTATCCCTTCCGCAGAGACTGGATCTGTGTATCTGGGAAAGGTCACATTTTATGCCTCAGCTTCCCCATCAGTAAGGCAGAGATAATGATGTAATAGTATCTCTTCATAGAGAGGTAGTTGAGAAAAGAGCATGGTATTCAGTCAACTCATATAAGTTTTGTATTACTGCTGTTCTAGAGACAAACCACATTTCTCACTATACATTGAAAAATATTAATTTTTAGACCACCAAATATCAGTGGCACTACATTTGCCTCACAAGCACCAAGCCCTGAGTTTGATCCCTGGTACCCCCCCAAAAAAAGGAATCGATTATTTTTCTACTCGGCCTTCTTCCTTCCTTCTTTTCTTCTTTTTAGTTCATTAATATATCTCATGGTAACTGTTCATAGACCAAATGCTAACTGGTTCAAGCCAGTTTGGTAGTGTGTGGTCAGTGTCTTAGTGGATCCTCTGACTGGTTCAACCCTGCACCTTCATGACCACGACATGGCCATGGTGATGAAAGTTAGTCTTGCTGGAGATCCACACTCCAGCACTGATTAACAAACATACCTAAGAGTCAGATAAGTTATCCTGAGAAGTTCCACAAGATCCAGGCCCTCTCTCCAGAACCCTGCACGAAAAACTCACTCAAGCCAGACGCTACAGTGTCCTAAAAAAGGCCCTGGTGCATCAAGGGACCATCCTGCCCTCAGAGGCAGGCGTAGGAGTAAACCAACACCCAGGCCGAGAGCTCCGTTCTGGGCTCACCCAAAACTGACACTGCAACTGGGTGCTGCACATACCTCAGAAACCTGTGTTTCACCAAGAAAATGTTACTTTTGCATCTCTCCTGCTAAATAATAAATTATCCAGTACAGATTCAGACAGAAATGGTTGAAGCAGCTATAAATGGTAACCACATATTCCAAGTCCAAAGTCCTGATTAG
This sequence comes from Petromus typicus, assembly GCA_004026965.1. Classification (NCBI taxonomy): domain Eukaryota; kingdom Metazoa; phylum Chordata; class Mammalia; order Rodentia; family Petromuridae; genus Petromus; species Petromus typicus. The sequence goes on along the minus strand of PVIR01040075.1, from coordinate 10,260 downwards.
AGCCCTTAAATGCTAACAAAGCACCCCCTGGAGTGTGTATTCCCCCACTAGAAGACTTCAGATGTTAATTAACAACTCCTAGGGTGAAGAGTAAAACTAACTTTTAAAGCACACACATGTATCTTGCTGTCTAAACTGAAGTATATAAATTATGACAATCCTTGCCTAATGCTGGTGAAACCCTCAAACCACAACTTGATCTTTTTCTTTTTTTAGGTGGCCTCCTAATACTTCCGGTGTTAAAGCTATTCAGAGGTTCTTCATTAAAAATGAATTATTAAAACAACATCAACTAATTAAATGCTGTTTTAAAGGAATCCTCACTATTCTTCATTTTTATAAACACTGAAAAATGTGTTTTCAGATGCAGAGGTGGGTCGGAAATAGTTGTATGTACAACTCAGGTGCATCAGAGGTGTCACTAATTAGAGCCTTTTATATCAGGTTTTTCAGTGGGAAATGCTCCTCATGGAATGAGTTTTGATGAAACAAGTAGAATTTCAGAAGTTAAATGTCAGTAGATTGTCACAGGAAATCTTTAAAAATTTTTGTTGTCCAGGGAAAATACCTCTTTGGTTTCTGATAGAAAAATCTGTCCAGCCAAGACTAAAACGGAGTTCGTAGGCCTATTTATTTAGGCCATACTTTACCTCTTTGCTTTTGAAATTGAACTAAAAGTAGGTCACAGCAGGCAAAATATTAGACGAAAATATAGATATTTATTTTTAGTGTCCTTGATGGTACATAAGTTTGGCTCTAGTTAATTGCAAGGAGGGTAGCAGGACAGCGCAGATGTTTTGCAGGGGAAAAAGGAGAAAAGGCAGAAGGCAAAGAGTAAGAAGGGCAGTCGTGGAAGATGCTTGCCTGTGTAGGTTCAAAGCAGATGGCATGTCACTAAGGATGCGAGCCAAAGTATCTTGGTTTTGTTTCTTATTGCTGTGCTATCGGGGGAAATGAAGAAACCCTATTATTGTTAAGGAGCAGCAATTCACTGGGGTACAACCGTGAAATTGTTCATGTTCTCTGCTTCCTCTTGGGGAATTACACTCACTCTGGATAGTGGGCTTCCTTGCTACCATAACCAAATCCCAACCAAATTCCCTAACTTTCCTGTTCTATTCCTGATGCTAAGTTCTATTTGTGTTTTTCTGTCACTTTAAAATTCTAAACAAAACCACAGAACATCAATATCAGAAGATTCAGAGTTCTCCCTTCCCCTCACGCATCCAGAATAAGCCCATCTGGTGGAGGTGGGGAGGCGTGGGGAGGCGTGGGGGGGTGTGGGGGGCGTGGGGGGGCGTGGGGAGGCGTGAGGAGGCGTGGGAGTCGTTCCTCTCACAAGCCCACCTTCCTCTCTGTCCCGGAATCACCCTCAGCTTGCAGGGTGGGATGAGAGCCCGGATCTCTTTACTTGACTCCACTAGACAAAGTGGGCAGCAAAGGCTTTCTACCCGCACCAGACCTTCCACCCCTTCTGTAGCTGCCTGTGTGGGCTTCCTGCGGTCACATATCCTAGTACAGTCCCTTCATGTGAGGTTTCTAGCTCAGGCTCAGCTTCTTCTCCCCCTCCTCTGGGTGTCCCCTCCCCAAGTGATCCTCTTTTTTTGTTCTCAGTATGTCTGTCATGCATAATAATCACATTTGTTTTGGGAAATCTTGATCATTTTTATCCTCTTGCCTCACCCATGCCTAGGCCCAAGTGGTCCTCTTGTCCCACACTCTCCTGGATGTGGTACTGGCCAAATGGTTCAGGCCTAGCTACTTTTCTTTCTAGGAACTCTATCCTTGCTGGCCGATGCTGGAAACGCAGAGTGCAGCCTCCTCACTTGGAGTAAATTACAGAACTTTGTAGGAGACAGGAACACGTAGTCACTGCTAGAGAAATGCACCATTCTGGGAAGTACTGCAATTCCACACTGAAGCACAGGGTGGATATAGATGTTCCACCTGATGAGAGCAGATGCAACATTCATTTTTAGCTCATAAACAGAGCAGTATTTAACTTAGGCCACACCTCCTCCATTTTACACTTGGTGGAGCTGGCACCTCCCCTTGCTCTAAGGATCTGAGAATTTCCCTGATAAGGCCCTGGCCTGCAGCAATGCTCCCAAGGACAGACCTTTCTCACGGGACAGTGAGAAGTGTTGTCTTCCAGAGGGCTGATCTAGACACAACCTTTTCTCACACTCACAGAGGTGTTCAGCTTCTTCCTACCTCCACCCCATATTTTTTGCACTTCTTTGGAACTCAAGGAACCACCCTGGATTTCAAGTTAGAAAATTATTCATTTCTACTTGTTATTATGAAAAGTTCAAACTGGCATGTACCAACTGTTATCAACTCATGAACTTGTTTCACCTATGTACCCACATACTTCCTTTTTCTTTGGACCATGTATAGAAAATATAAACACTTTTTTGTTGTTTTAAACATAGCTGCAATACCATCAACACGTTTAAAAAAATTAATAGCAGTCTCTTAGTTATCATCAAATATTCAGTATGAATTTTTCCAATTGTCCAATAAATAAGGACACAAACCAGGTTCATATGTTGTATCTGACACATCCCTTGGATGACTCAGAGTACATTATGTTACACTGTGGTAGCAGAAAACTGAAATCACAGTGGCCTACAACAGCCGGGGTTTGTTTCCTGCTCACATGAGTGTCCATTGTGAGTCACATCCGCATCCTTTTCACTCCTGGCCACAGGCAAAAGAAATAGTCCCTGTTTGGGAAATGCCCACTTCCTAGCAGATGGAAACGAGGCAATGATGAAATACACAATGACTTTTAAAACTTCTACTCAGGAGTGACAGCTGTCACATGTGCTCACAATTTCACTGGTCAAAGCAAATCACTGACCAAAGCAGGGGTCAGTGGAGAAAGGGGCAATATAATTGTCCCACAACAGTGGACAGCCAATATGCGGAATAATACAACCTGTCAAACCTTCTAAGTCTCTTGTACTTGTAAGTTCCCCTTCTCATCGTTTTTCCACTTCATTTATTTGTTGAAAAAACTGGATCATTTATGCTTAGAATATCTTGCTGATTGAATCTCTGTGGTATGTTTGTTTGACAGTGTTCCTCTACTTCTACTTCTTCTAAACTTGTAATAAAATATGTAGACATAATCAGATTCAGGAAAATATTACAACCTAAATAAAACTTCTAGATCCCTGTTTTGTCATGTGAAATCATAAAAATTTTATAATTTTGACTATGATACTTTCTATATGGTCATGCTTTGTATTAGTTATTTCTTGCTATGTAACAAATGATCCCATATTTGATGGCTCAAAACAAAATTCATGGGTTTTTTTGTTTTGTTTTGTTTTGTTTTGTTTTTTTGAGACAGGGTCTAACTTTATAGTTCAGGCTGGTCCTGAGCTCAGTCTCAAACTTACATCACAGCAATCCTCCTGCCTCTGTCTCCCGAGTGCTGGCATTGTGGTATGTGGTACTGATTGCTGCTGGATGTGAGTCTCCAAGCCCAGTATTGTATGTGGTTACCAAGGATCAAACCTGGGTCCTTGCACTTGCAAGATAGGCGCCAGAACCACTGAGCTAAATCCCTGGCCTTTTTTTTTTAGAGAAAGGGTCTTGCTTTGTAGTTCAGACTGATCCTGAACTCAGCAATACTCCTGCCTCTGGATCCCAAGTACTAGAATTACAGGCATGAACCACCACACCAGGCACTATGGTATGTAGTACTTGCCTGGCATTGTTGTATGGTTTTACCAGAGATCGAAATCTGGACCTTGTGCTTGCAAGGCAGGCATCAGAACCATTGAGCTAAGTCCTTCCCTTATTATTTTTTAATAGCATTTTCATACAGAAACACATTATTTCAGAATGAAGAATCCTTATTTTATTCTGTCTTTTAAGAGACAGATCTCACTATGTTCCTAAGGCTGGTCTCAAATTCCTAGGCTCAAGCAGTTCTTCTGCTTCATCTTCCCATGTGGCTAGGATTGTGGGTGTGTACTACCATAACATTATTGTAGGTGAGAATCAAGGAGAGCTCCTCCAAACTGCTGATGGAAATATGTATGGAGAATCCATGTGGGAAACATTATCTATAGTCAAATTGAAGATTCATACATTCTGTCACCAAACATTTCCAGTCCTGTTTCATACCCTAAAGAAATGTGTATGCGTATACACATTCAAACTCGCACCCCCCACACCCACATACAGTTACGTATAGGAATGCTCACGGAAGCATGCTAGTAATAGACTTGACTGGAAATAAATCAATGTCCACCAATAGTTGCACTGATGTAAAAGCTGCTATATATTCATATTATGGGATTCCGTTCGTATAAACTCTCTAAATCAATGACACTTTAAGATGTAATTTTTAGATGAAAAAGTTAAACAAAAAAAAGCAACAGAGTGATTATTAGAAAGGTCAAGCTGTGGCCATCTTTGAGTGTGAGAGGTTTTTCTGATTGTGAAGGACCACAAGGGAGCCTGCTGAAGGACAGGTAATTTTGTCTTTACTGATATGAGTGGTACCTATGTAGATATTGGCTTTCTATCTTATTGAACTTCATATTTTATAGGATTTTTGGTCTTTTTTGCGATCTTTCCATTAAAATGAGAAAAATAGTTTTTTGAATTAAACATTTTAGCTTTAAAGGACACTTTCTTTCAAGACCATCTGTTCTTTCTTGGCTCCATCCTCTCTCTCCCACCCCTTTCTGCAAGTGGGGTGTCAGGGTCTAAGAGGGACCTCTGCTAGTTCCACATGGGCGACCTTCACACCAGACGGGAGATGCACACAGGCACACGTGCGCTTGGAGACTCCCTCCCAGAGCCATGGGAACAGGACCAGCTGCACTGCTCTCCCAAGGCTGAAGAGATCCAGCAGCCTCTCCTGGGGATCTCTGCAGCAACCCCACAAAAAGCCCTCTGCTTGTCCCTCTCAGGCCTTTGGGCACCTATCTTGTCATCTACTGGCCTTTCTGATAGGTGGTGGGTCGTGTCCTGGGCCAAGGATGTCCAAGCATGTGGGACACTTGGTGCTTCAGCTCTCAGGAGCTTCCTTAGTGATCTACATTACAGAACTTACCAGCACTTCTGTTGATGCAGCATCTATTCTATACCAGGAACGTTGCTAGTTTGTACAGTGTTTTCTAATTTGCAATATTTTGTTTCATTATCACAATCCTAAGAAATAGATAGGAAAGACCTAATTTACTCCATTTTTCAGAGGCCACTGAGGCTCCAAAGTTCAGGGTTCTGTCTAAAGTGGGCTGGCCCCATGGTCCCTTGGCAGAGAGAGCCCTTCGACGGCTCCTTGCCTGGGGTTTAATGGTGTCTCCTGGGTCAACTCCACCCACGGCACTGACTGATTTTGCCAGAGCTGATAATTTAATTCAAGGCAGCTGAGCTGAAGGGAGACATGAAATAGCCTGGAGCAGAAGCTCTGACATCTCAGAGTGAAGTAAAAAGGCCTGGGGGTGTGGCTTGTGGTGGAGTGTGAGCCTGGGCACATGTGAGGCCCCAGTTCAAAGCCCAGTACCACAAGAAGAAAAGGAAGGAAGAAAAAATTTCGTAACTAGAGGATACGTATCTTCAGAGTGTAAGGGCCCCTGAGTGCTCAGACCAAGAAATCTTCATATAATTAATCTCAGAGCACCAGGGAAGAGGGCTAAAAGATTAAAAAGAAAAAACAAAAACAGCTAACACAAAGGAAGAGATAGAATAATATTAGTCTTTTCTAACTCCCTCTCTTTCTCTCTCTGTCTCTGTCTCTCTGACTTTATGTCTCTCTCTCTGTTTTGAGACATTCTCACTATGCTATTGTTCAGGCTGTCCTGAACTTATTATGTAGCCCAAGATGGCTTCCAACTCATGATGATCCTGATGCATCAGCCTCCTGAATGCTGGGATTACAGATATGCACCATTACCATTCCCAGGATCTTTCTTTCTTTCTTTTCATGGCACTGTGGATTGAATCCACAGCCTTTTCACTAAACTGCATTCTCAAATCCTTTTTATTTTATTTCTGGCACAAGGTCTTGCTTGGTTGCTGAAGTGCCTAGGTTGGATTAAACTTGTGATCCCCTGCCTTAGTATCCCAGACTGCTGGGATTGCAAGTATGTACCCCAGGCCTAGGGCTCTAATTTTCTAAGTTTTGTAAAACACACTTGCGTATCCACACGTACAGAAAGCTAGCTATCAGTATAGTAGGAGCACACTTGCATATCCATACATATAGAAAGCTAGCTATCAGAATAGTAGGAGCACCACAGTGTTCTGTTTTGTTTTACTCAGGGGAGGTGGCATGGTAGAGCTTGTCCGAAAACAGACAAGTGCTCTGCCACTGCACTGTGCTGGGTATTTTGGTGCTGGACATGGGACCCAGGACCTCAAGATGGCATACACTGTACCCCTAAGTTACATACCTAGTCTTTTGGATCACTTCCTCTGGAGAAGCCAACTTTCACATCATGAAGATGCTCAAGAGGTGTCATGGAGAGGGTCACTGGGGAAGAAGAGGATCCTCCTCCCAACAGCAACACTCACTGCCTGGCACGTGAGTATGGTCTTGGCAAGGGGCTTCCTGGTCAAGCCTTCAGGTGATGTGAGCCATGAGCCACAGCTGACATCATTTTTTTTTTCAAGGTTTTTTGAGACAGGGTCTCACTTTGTGGTTCAGGCTGGCCCTAAGCTTAGCCTCAAACTCATATCACAGCAATCCTCCTGCCTCTGCCTCCCGAGTGCTGGGATTACAGGTGTGAGCCACCATGCCCGGCACTGTGGTATGTGGTACTGGTTGCTGCTGGGGTGAGTCTCCATGCCCAGTATTGTTATGTGGTTACCGAGGATCGAACCTGGGTCCTTGTGTTTGCAAGACAGGTGCCGGAACCACTGAGCTATATCCCGGCCCCACAGCTGACATCATGACTACTTCCAGGGAGAGACAATGAGCCAATCTGGATTCCTGTCCCACAGCAACTATATGAGATAATCAGTGTTTATTGTTGTGAGAAGCCACTAAGTTTTTAAAGTAATTTGTTAATGCAGTAATAGATAACTTGAATGGGAAGGAACAAGAAAAGGATAGAAGAGAACCCTTTGCTCTTTTAATTTATACACTCTTTTTTGTTATTTATATTTTTTACAACTTCCGTTTGTAAATTTTTTTCCCCCCCCGTGGTAAGCACCAAACCCATTACCTCATATTGCTAGGTAAATGCTCTACCATAAGCTATACTTCCAGCCAGTTTTGGTGACTTTTAAAATTACGTAAAACATTAAAGTTAAAAGAAGGAACAATCTTTAAGAAGTACTAGCTCATTATTTGCTGGACCTAGAAAACATAATATATATTTCAGAAAATATTCTTTCAGTAGTAGGATTGACTATATAGAGAAACAAGCCAAAAATATGTATCTGTTCCTCATGCTATAAAAGATAAGATATTGCCAGTCATTGATCATTATGATGTTTTTCTCCCTGACTTACAGAGGAGGAAACCACAAAACGGCATTTCCCTGTTACACAGATGTTTACGTTTGCATTAACAAAGGACAAAGAACTCCTGTCTGGTTTTTGGCCTTTTTTTTCCCCCTTAGAGAACCAGTATTTCAGATTGAGGTATTGATGAGCGGTAATGCCACTAGTGAAGATGCCAGTTAAAGAAGTTAAAACACCAGATAAAGAAGTTAAGTACTTAACATCTGATTTTTCTCCTCCCCTCCATAGCCTTCCTCTGGGCTGTGCCCATTAGAACTTCAGTATGTCTTTTGCCCACAACTTTTCTTCTCTTTTACCCAATTATCTCTATACCCGAGTAAACTTGACAAATCAGTCTAACCAGGTTGCAGAGTACAGACATCCTAGAAAAATACCATTGGCTTAATGACTTCCCCTGTTCATAGTTGCCTTTAATTCCTGTTGAGCTAATGGTATCAGGGGACTGGTGTCTGCATCCTGTAGCAAATATTCCCATCACTTCTTCCTCCCCACTTAAAAACATTCTTTAGTGCTTACTAAAGTTAAAAGCCCCAGAGTTTTTGGAGTATTGCATGTGCTCTTGTGTGGATTTTATCCATGGACCAAGTTTTGTTTGAAGTGAGTATTAATCTTGCCTGTTATATAAACTAAACGGCTGCAACTTCCCTTATGTAATAATACCATCAAGGGAGAAAGGAGTGTAAGAGAAGAAGGGGAAAAATCATTCAGAAAAAATGTTAGGCTATAACAAAGGAATCTAGACTGAGACCAACTGTCTGAAAAGTTATTGTCTTGAATTACATCAGCAACCCAAGTTGGGGTGCTAAGGGCCATTCCAGTCATGGTCATTCCAGCTAACCACCCACGTAGTACAAAAACTTCACAACCTATTCATGTTCATGCTTAGCATCCAGGTTTAATTGGTGCTCAGACAGGAACCTAACACCTATTTGACATATTTAAAATGTGTTAGTAAAACAGTTCTCTCCAATATACACCCCCGATCAGTCCCCTTAGCTAACACAAAATATCCATTTAACTTCCCCAGAAGAGAGTGGAGCATTATCATGTTTTGACTATGGAGTTTTATGGTCTCATTTGGATTGTTGCGGGCAAATTGGGTGAGATAAAGTCCAAATACATAGCTCTGAAATCCCCATGCTTGTGTGGATTTATGTGGCCTTTTGATGTTGTTTTGTTTCTCCTGCTGGAATGTTTCAAATATGCACTTAAGTCACCCATAGGAAGGCTGCTAATGTAAATGGATGTGTGTTTGGAATGGGCTGACTTCTTAACCTTCCCAGAGATGCAAAACCATCTAAGCAAGAAGGGTCAACTGGAATTCCCTCTTTTTCTTCTTTTAAATACGAGAGCTTGTAGAGTTCATATTGCTTTTTCCTTCTCTTGCCTTTATTTATTCAGGTGACTTAAATTTTGGCTATTGAAAAGAAAAGTTGACCCTCAACTCTAGGACAATCTTCTTAAAACTGAGTTTTGACTTCTGTACCTAAATGATTATTTTGAGTACTGTGTAAGTCTTTGATACACTATAGTGATTTTTACTAAAAAGACAACAACAACAAAAAATACCTATGGGAATACAGATATGTGTAATCAAAATACTTGAACTCATTGTAAATATTCTCCTCAGGTTTGAAAGATAAACCAGGCAAGGTGGCCTGTGCCTGTAGCCCTAGCTACTTGGGAGCCTGAAGGAAGATCCTTTGAGCACAGGCATTCAAGAGTAGAATAGGCTTAATAATTTTTTTATTGTAGAGCTAAGGAAGACAGCTTGATAGTGGAACATGTATTTAGCATGCCTGAGGCCATTGATTGAATCCTCAGTAAGTTGTGTGTGTGTGTGTTTGTGTGTGTCTGTGTACAATTCTAAGAATATTATAAAAGTTGAAAACCAGATGGGGGGGGATCATCCATAATCTGTAACTCATACACAAATAGTACAAAATTAGCACTTGGAAAGAAAGATGGGGCATGGACCCAGGCAAGTATACCCATGCTGGTGTGTTGAAGCATATGTGTACTGGAACCAACAGTGCTAATTTTGACACTTTGGAGGCTAAGGCAGAAGGGTCATGAATTCAAGGCCAGCCTGGTCTGCATAGGATACTTCAGCCTGGCCTGGGCTACACAGAGAGATCTTTGCTTTTAAAAAGTTTTAAGAGAGCCAGAGATTTAGCTCAGTGTTTCCAGCATCTGCCTGGTAAGCACAAGGTCTCGGGTAACCACATACCACAGTGCTGGGCATGTTGACTCATGCTCACCAGCAATCAGTACTACACACCACAATGCTGGTCATGGTGGCTCACGCCTGTAATCCCAGCACTGGAGAGACAGAGGCAGAAGAATTGCTGCGGGTTTGAGGCTGGCCTAGACTACATAGTGAGGTCCGGACTAGCCTAAACTACAAAGGAAGACCCTGTCTCAAAAACAAATAAATAAATAAATAAAATAAAAATGCTTTAAGAACCATCCTATCCCGCCTAGAAACTCCAAGACTTCTAAACAGAATCAGTCTTTTGTGTGCCTGAGGACATAGTTTACTTCAAAAATGGAAATTTCTTTCAGAATTACTATATTCAGACCAATAATAAAAACATATATACAATGTTTTGAACGAACCTCTCTCAAAATTTCAAACACTTTTAAGGGCCAAAGATAAGAACTGTATAATAGCCGAAGAGCTCTTTGAAGAAATTGGGTATCATCCTGGGTAACAGGAGACATTGAGAAGTGATCTTTGGAAGGTCTCTGAGGAACAGAGAC
>PVIR01040074.1:0-13549 GCA_004026965.1 Petromus typicus | reverse complement strand
TTTTTGAGACAGGGTCTCGCTTTGTGGTTCAGGCTGGCCCTGACCTCAGCCTCCAACTCACATCACAGCAATCCTCCTGCCTCTGCCTTCCAAGTGCTGGGATGACAGGCGTGAGCCACCACGCCCGGCACTGTGGTATGTGGTACTGGTTGCTGTTGAGGTGAGTCTCCACACCCAGCATTGTATGTGGTTAACCGGGGATCGAACCCGGGTCCTTGAGCTTGCAAGACAGGCGCCAGAACCACTGAGCTATATCCCCAGTCCCTTGTTTGTTTTTTTTGAGACAGGATTTCACTATGTACTATTACATCAGCTCTTAATTTTTTTTTTTTTTTTTTTTTTTGCTTGAGTACAGGACCTTCTCATTGAGCTACATCCCTAGTCCTTTTCAATTTTTTATTTTGAGACAGGGTCTCACTAAGTTACTAAGTTTCCCAGGCTGGGATCAAAATTATGGTTCTCTTGTCTCAGACAAGCACAATTATTTTTTTTTAATTTTTATAGTGTTTGACCAGGAATACTATGAGTTCCAGAAAATCTTTGCTCGAGTCTTTTCTTTATTGTTTATTTGTTCTCAGTATTTTACGTTAAATATATGACGAATATTAATGTCCTAAAACATCTAAAAATTTGTAAGTTCTAATAAGTCAGAAGGTGGGATGATGACTTTAATGTCAGCTTAACTGGGCCACAGTTTGTAACACAGATCCCACCAGTTGTGCTGAACAAGTTGTCTTAGTTTCCGAGGGAAGAATGCTGCCGTGACAGACACGGCACTCTGGCCTCCTCAGGCCTCCGAATCCACAGATAGGGAATGAGCGATGGTGCTGATGGGGTGACTGTCCCTGACTACCAAAGTTTGGTCTTCTAGTCTGCAGTAGAAGTAAACAAGACTATTTTGGAATCCAGGAGGACCCTTTAAGGGAGAGCTTCAAGTCTGGCTAGGGCAAGTGAACCATGTGCCTGTCTCCTGAGCCTAAAAGTTGAGACTCTGTCTCCCTGCAGATTCGGAGACCCTTAGGGGCTCGAGCACACTCGCTCCCACACATTGAACCTTGTCAGCGGCCATCTTGACAGCCCCACCCCTCTTGTCTCTCACCCATGGCCTCACCTTCCCCCATAGCTAATGCCATATAGACCACCCACTCAAAGTTCTCTTATTGGGCAGAACCCTAGGTCAATCCTATAGACCCTCCTTTCCTCCTAGCCTTCACCCTGCCCTGTGACCTTTTGCTATATATGTGACACCTAAGCCTGAATAAATCAGAAGTTCCAGAAACACTCCCCAGGGTCTGTGCGTGACTCTGCGCCTCACCCTCTCCGGCCGGGAAAACCTCACATAGACAACAACCAACAACCCTTGAGGCATCTCTTAGGATTTCTGTTCTCTGTGACTGAAGTCAATGGAAAAGTGATGTTCAGTAATATAGGTATATTAAATGTATTTTTATTCAATCCGATTCTTTGTCATAAATTTCACTCAGCTGAAGTAGTTGCTGAAGAAAAGGAAATACAGAATAGGCAACAGAAGAATTATAAATATATTATAAATAGAATTATAAATATATTATAAATATAAATTAATTATAAATATCAGCTACAGGGACATGACCAGTTACAGAAACAAGGGCTATAAGTCTCATGAGTATTTCCTCCTTGTTTCATTATGAATATAAATATACTGAGGTACCAAGGATGGAACTCAGGACCTTGTGCTTGCCAGGCAGGCATGCAGCATCATTGAGCTACATCCTGGAACCATTATGAATATATTTTTGTGTGTATCAATTAACTTTGTTTTATTTCCTTATCAGGTAACCTGACCTGGTAACATAAGATGTATTAACTTTGCATCATATTTAAGTTAGAGGATATGTATAACAGTAAACATCTCTCAAAGACCCTACTTCTTCTAGAAAAGAAGCTAATACATTTTCATTTATATAAAGAATACCTGTATCGTAAAGGTGATTAAGTTATTATTGTCTTCATTTGAAGATTAAGTGTGGTTTAACAGTGTCCTGTGATGCTAGGCAGTCACAGTGGACTATAGCTCTCAGTCAGTCACGTGATCGGGAAGGGAAACAACCAGTAGTCTACAGTGTATGATGCTGCAGAGTTACCATATTCTGTAGGTAGGATACATTAAATGATTTTCAAATTATGATAGATTCAACTTAAAATGAGTTTTCTTGGGATGTAACCCAAGAAAATTGAGCGTGAGGAGCATCTGTGTGTGTATATTTCCATACTGTGACCAAAGCTGAGTGGCACAAAATCAGCAGAAAAGAGCTTACAGAGACAAGTCACAGGTTCTGAAAATGGATTCGGAATCCAGTATAAATGTGGATTTTGATATAACCAAATATTCTGCACAAGACTTTTAGTAGAGAGTGACATTAAGCTCAGAATAAAATCCTCAAAAACTGAAAGTGAGTGATGAGGAGCTTGGCAAATGTTTGTTACAGAGATGGATAGAAGCCATGGAATTTGATGCCCAAAGAAGCTAGTGGATTTCCTGAGAAAGACAGTATGGTCTGGTAGCCATGTGTGAAGCGCGAGAAAGGCACCTATATCTCTGGAATCACTACCGTGGAAAAAGATTCTTTTCTGATTCTTGTTCAAAGACTTTTCCTTCTAGCACTCATATTAAGTCAGAAGAACTCCTCCATTCTCAACCTTTTTTGTGAAAGCTGACCTCACCTTCTTGTTCCAAAGAGAACAAAGATGTGTCTCCCTTGACATTGAAGCTCTGTTAAAAGCTCCAGCTTCAGATCCTTTACTCCTTTCCAAGGGCAACCGCTGAACTGACCTTACTGCTTAATCCGCCACCCCTTCCCAACACAACCACCCCAGGTAGAGACGAAGGCCCCAGCAATGGGGGACAGTCAAACCATATCAAACCATAGCAGGAGGTGTATAACTTGTCACTTCATATCACAGTTACCTGATGTAGGGTGATGGGGACAGTTGCTGGCTTTTGAGTACTGCTAGCTGCCAAGAACAACAGGAGCTGGAGAATGGAGAAGCTGTGAATGCTTCAGGAGCCAGAGGCAAATGGCTACTTACCGCAGGCTTGATGGAGGGAGGATTGCAGGCAGAGGGTGTGGAGTGCGTGCTGTGGGAGCGAGGTATTGGAGAGGCTTTGAGTGCTGCGGGGCCCAGTCCTGGAGAACACTGTACATGCTGCGACTGAGTGGGTACCCCAGCGCAGGAGAGCAAAACCCTTTTCCTTCTTGCAGCTTCTTTCCAGTGTCCTCTAGTGGCAAAGCTTCAGGGCCAGTAGGCAAAAGAAAAATATTTAAATGGATCAGATCCATTTGAACAGAGTGGGTATAATGGGTAAATTTGAAGACCAGAGGCAAAGACTGATAAGTAGACTACTCCAACTCTTCTACACACATTTTAGTTGTTGTACATAGAACAATTTTATCTCTAACAATATATAGCTTATCCTTACCAAGAGAGGAATTTGTCATCCTATTCCCCCAAATGAGAAGATACACAATCTCAGGAGGCATTTTATTCATTAGTGTCTATATTAGTTACTCCTCAAATTTAGTCATGATCCCACTGATCTCCTGTTATCTAAAGGTTAACTTATACAATTAATTTTCAATAACTACTTGTATATAAAATAACAGTGGGATGGGCCAGGGAGTTAGCTCAGTGGTTCTGGCGCCTGTCTTGCAAGCACAAGGACCCAGGTTCGATCCCTAGTAATCCCAGCACTCGGGAGGCAGAGGCAGGAGGATTGCTGTGATGTGAGTTTGAGGCTGAGCTCAGGGCAAGCCTCAACTACAAAGCAAGACCCTGTCTGAAAAAAAAATAAATAAATACATAAAATAACAGTGGGAGGAAAGATAAAGAAGAAAATGGCTAGAATATACAAATAAATGCACACAGAAAGAAATGCAAACAAAAAGAAAATAAAGCTGCCATAGTACTTGTTTCTACCTTTGATCATGAGGCCGTGACTAACATACGTGGCTTCCTTCTTTGATTATCCATTTCATATTTCCCCTACCTTCAACTAGAATCTCAAATGTTCTTTGTCACCTCATAGAGTCACCCAAATTTTTGTTCCTGAAAGATCTGAAGTTTTGATCATTTTGCTCGTTTTCGGTTGCTGTGGTTCTCCTTAACCTTTTCCATTCGGCATGGAAGCATTAAGAAATCCTCTAGAGGGGCCGGGGATATAGCTCAGTGGTTCTGGCGCCTGTCTTGCAAGCATAAGGGCCCGGGTTTGATCCCCGGTAACCACATACCATACTGGGCGAGGAGACTCACCCCAGCAGCAACCAGTACCACATACCACAGTGCCGGGCGTGGTGGCTCACGCCTGTAATCCCAGCACTCGGGAGGCAGAGGCAGGAGGATTGTGATGTGAGTTTGAGGCTGAGCTCAGGGCCAGCCTGAACCACAAAAAATGCGAGACTCTGTCTCAAAAAACCTTTAAAAAAGAAGAAATCCTCTAGATAATTCTCTGGGTCGCACAATGGTCTTTGTCTTCATTGTGCAGCAACTGCCCAATTTCTTCTTGGTAATTAGAATCAACCTTATAAGTCTGTAAATTAACTTTGACTCTCCCTTCTTCACCTGTAGTTTCATTGGCAGAGTCCTAAACTTCTAAAATATTCACTGTGGTGGAATCATTCAGGTGCTCCTTGGTAGAAGCATCTTTTTTTCTGTTACTGGGGATTAAACCCAGGGTCTTCACACAGAACTATACCCCGTGCCCCCTTTTATTTTTGATGTTCAGACTACGTCGATGAGTTACCCAGGTGATCCTATTGCCTCAGACTCCTAAAGTGCTCAGATTACAAGCGTGCACTATTACAATAGATTTGGTAAAAGCATCTTAAGGGACTAAAATTTCCAAACTGGTGGAGCTCTAATTTTCAAAGACAAAACCCAAAAATTCCATGAGTGTATTATTTGTTATAAGAATGAGAAGAGCTACTCCCAGTTTTACTCCTTAGGTCTGGGACCTATTTATTGTGGCTATAGGAGAGATATCACTGTATAGTGATCTTGAAACTCCAAGTATGTGCTATACACTATACAAAAGAATAAAATCCTTTTGGGTGTTGTTTCCCCACTGGCATTATACCCGAGTCCTCAGTAGGCTATCTTGTTTTTATTCCACTAACGGTGTTAGGGTGATGTGGTATTTGATGACCAATAAATCCTACGGGCGCAGACCTCACTGCTGCACTTGCTTTGCTGTGAAATGAGTCTACAGGTCAGATGCAAGGCTTTCAAAAGGGTCTACATAGCGGTGCTGGTGCAGTTTACAGGCAGGGAAGAAAAAAGCCATCCTTAGAATATGTAGTCTGTCCCGTGAAGATGAATCTTTGTCCACTTCCGTGATGGATGAGTTTCAGTGTCACCAGCCTGCCACCAGGTGGCCGGCTGGTCTCATGGGGAATAGTGGCACAGCAGGAGCTAAACCTCTATCCGGTTGGCAGACTGGGCGTGTTGTAATAGAATTAACCCTGCCATTCTCAATAAGGGAAAGCTTATGCAGTTGACCCCAGACATAGTTTCCACCTCTGCCACTGGGTGGCATCTTTGCTCATGGGGAAAATGAACAATTTCCAGAGTGGCTGGTGAAACAGACTGCCTGATAGCCACAGAGCACATAAGTTTGTTCACCAATTCTTTTTTTTTTTTAGGTTTTTTGAGACAGGGTCTCGCTTTGTGGTTCAGGCTGGCCTTGAGCTCAGCCTCCAACTCACATCACAGCAGTCCTCCTGCCTCTGCCTCCCGAGTGCTGGGATTACAGGCGTGAGCCACCATGCCCGGCACTGTGGTATGTGGTACTGATTGCTGCTGGGGTGAGTGTCCACACCCAGTATGGTATGTGGTTACCGGGGATCGAACCCGGGTCTTTGCACTTGCAAGACAGGCGCCGGAACCACTGAGCTAACTCCCCGGCCCTGTTCACCAATTCTTAGGGGGATCTCCTGCACATGTATGTGTTTTGATGAACCTTTACATGTGACACAATATCTTCATTGTGCCCACTCAGAACGGTCCTTGCACAGATCTTCCTGGTCACTAATTTTCCACTCCTGTTCCCTTCTAGTTCCTGATTACACATCAAGATGGATATATGCTTCTGCCCATCCCTCACTTCAGACATAGTGGACAGCTAGATGTATTACTCCATGTCCTGCCCACTGGCGAGGACTTTCTCTCCCCGCGTTCACTCTAGGGCATTCCTAAAGCCAGCCAGAGCACCGCATCTCTGCACTCTTGGGGTGATACCAGTGTAACACCCAGATCTATTCTAGGTTAGGCCCCAGTTTTCCTTCCTCAGTCAGCTGGATATAGAGCATGCTCTACAATGTCATAGGCATGGTTGAAGGAGAGGAGGCGGTGTCAGGAGAGACAGAACCACCTGCCCAACTCGATCACTCACATACCCCTTTTATTTGATAATAGATCCCTATGCTTGTGGCCAAGTGGGCCAGAGAAGATGCCAGTTCATGATAAGAATCTCAGGTTACATGGCTCCCTGATATCTTCTTGTTAGGGGTCTAGTCCTATTAAGGCCCAGTAGTGAGCCAGAGCTGTTCCTCAAAAGGAGAAAAGTTATCTGAGAAGGAAAGAACAAATTTGCTTTTAAGTTCCAGAGGCTGACTGTGGTTTTTTGCTGATGCCTGCTGGAAACTGCTTACAGCAGTCGCAGAGGCTGGCAGTAGGAAGCCCAGGGAGGAAGTGACGCTGGAGTCCAAGTATGAAGGTCACAAGGCTAGGACCCCTGGGAGAGTCACTGTTCCAGTTCCAGTTCGAAGGTTAGGCCTTTGGCTGATTGTGTGAAGCCCACTCACAGTATGGAGGGCTGCCTGCTTTACTCAGAGTCCACCTATTTAAATGTTAATTGCATCCAAAAGAAATTTTTGTAGAAAAATCTATAATAACATTTGAGCAAACATTCAAGTATTGTGGCCCAATAACAAAGTTACTTACTAAGGCATGTAAAATACTTGACATTTCCCGTTTATCAGCTGCAGTCTGCCTATCAGCAATGTAGTAGCACAGGGTGATGTTTTGTTGCTTGTCAAGATGATCCAGATCTCTGTAAACTCTGTTGTGGCAGAGAAAAGGAGAAACTGATGTAACGCTGAGACTACACTTATTCTTATTCTTGCAGATAAAAACATAGTCTCTGGAAGTTTTTGAAAATGTGAAGAAAAAGCCATCAAACAGGCCAATACTTGAATATCAAGTGCCAGGGGTTGTGTTGAGTTGTTCCAGTATCTGGGACAGTAACTGTAATTGCTGTCACCATCTCATTGAACTTATGAGAGTCTGCAGTCATTCTCCAAGATTCATCTGACCTCTGTACTGGTAAAACTGGGGACAGTTAATGGGAATATGACAGGTGTAACCACCTGCTTCTTTTATGTCTTTTGTGGTGTTAATAATCTTCTAATTCCCCTTGTATGCATTGTTACTTCTGGCTTAGGAACTTTGAAAGGAGTGGACACGCTAGGAACTTCCAGTTAGCTGTTCTTATAGCCCTCATCCCATAAGTCATCCAGTTATACCAGTTTCTAATTATGAGCTGTTATCAAAATTTATGATAAATACTTAAATTTTTAAACTTTACTACAGTAAAACACAAACTGCCATTAATTCCTCTCAAAATACTCCCACTCATTTTGAACAGATCCCAAAGTTCTTGCCACTTTCTGAAGGTGTAGTTCTGGAAATCTTTTGTGAATGTCTTAATTATGCTGCTGCGGCTGCCATAATGTCCTGAATCAATTCAAATGGTTTATTTTGATGATTTGTTTTTTTTTTTTTTTGAGACAGGGTCTCGCTTTGTGGTTCAGGCTGGCCCTGAGCTCAGCCTCCAACTCACATCACAGCAATCCTCCTGCCTCTGCCTCCCAACTGCTGGGATTACAGGCGTGAGCCACCACTCCCGGCACTGTGGTATGTGGTACTGGTTGCTGCTGGGGTGAGTCTCCACACCTACTATGGTATGTGCTTACCCAGGATCGAACCCGGGTCCTTGCGCTTGCAAGACAGGTGCCGGAACCACTGAGCTAAATCCCCGGCCCTTGATGATTATTTTGACTTTAAGGAAGAGATAGAAATTGCACAATGCCAGAGCCAGTGAACAAGGTAGATGAGGACCCAGAGTAGTGTTTTTATGGGGCTATCTTTTCACTGGATGACACTTAGGGGTACTCATCAAATTTTTTTTAATCATACTTCATAAAAACACTCATGAAAGAGGACTTACAGAAAATTACAAGAACTAGGCATGGTGGTGCATGACTACAGAATCAGCATTCAAGAGGCTGAGGCACAAGGACTGCTGAGTTCAAAGTCAGCCTGAACTATACCCTGTTTAGAAAAAGAAAGAAAGCTAGGAATTTAGCTCAAGGGGTATCGTGTCTATTGAGAAGCACAAGGGCCTGAGTTCGATCCATGGTACATACACACACACACACACATACACACGAGAGAGAGAGAGGAAGGAGGAAAGAGACAAGAAAGACTGGATAAATGTGTTCTAAGTGTGAGGGGAGTATTTTGAGAAAAGATTAATGGCAATGTGTTTTTACGGTAGTAAATTTTTAAAAACTTAAATATTCATCATATTTTTATCATATAACATATGTTTATTCTGGTGATAAATCTAGGAACTAGGGATATAGCTCTAATACTTATTATTGAACACACTGGACCCAGTGTCAGTCAGACACGAGCAAAGACTCTATTATCACCTGACTACCATAGAGCCTCCACTTTGGCTAGTGGGCCACAGTGGCATTGTGGGTGCCCGGGAATTAGTATCAGTTCAGAACTGGTATCTAACAATCCTCAAAAGGCCTGAACATTTCATTTTGCTAATGTACAGTACTTAGTAAATGATCACAGGTCCCTTTGGGAGCTGCTTGGTGGAAGATTTATGCTGTATATAAGTACAGTATTTGCAGCAGTAGGGCAAGCTCCTCCATGAAGGAGACTCAGCCTTTTCTCAAATCAAAGAGCTCTGAATCTGTGAATTGACTTCAGTCTGGAAACTAACGACTGATGCTCCCTGCTGAGATGAATTGAATGATGTTTTGGCTAAATCTAGACGTTTTCCTATAATACAGATTATACAACACTCTAGTAGGTGATCCCTCTATTTCATTCCTAGAGACATCAAGATCAGTGTGTTTGACATCCATGCTGCTGACTTTCAACCCAGAAAGCCCTACAGTTACACCTGTTACAGAGGACAGTGACCACTGAGCTTTTCCAAGGATATATGTCTCCTCCTATTAATGGATTTCCCAAGACCTAGGTCAAGGTGGTATCTTCTGAGCCTTTTCATGGAATATATTTCGAGGTTGTGGGCAGGTCAAGGCATAACAAATCCTATGCAACATTCTAATCCCTTAAGCCTTTGGATTTCCTCCTATTGTCCTAGGACAGCCCTGGCGTCCCAACCTCATTATGGGCTGCAACCCAGTCCAAGTTTTAGTCAACTAACCAAATAAACTCTATGAGCCACCTCCAGCTGTATGAGCTGAAACATTAAATCCTAAATCTCTAGAAGTATACCCGTACCGATGAATTTTCTCAATCTCCTGTTATATTCTGCCCTCCTTTATCTAATACCCCTATGAGCCACCTCTACATACATTCCTCAGGTTTCTGTCAATATATATTAGCAAAGCTTCCAGTGTTTTTGCTATACAAGCTCTTTCCTCCTTGATCGTAGTGTGTACTAGTTTCCCTGGATCATTCTGGGATTCCATCCTAGTTATGGGCCTGATAATAATAGGGGTGGTTGTGGTGGGAAAAGGGAACAATGGGCATTTCTTTTCCAGACAATGTCCCATGTTGAGTTTGTCTCAGCACCTTCAAGGAGAGAAATGGTAGTGTTTCCATTTGTCTTGTGTTTTTTTTTTTTTTGTTTTTTTTGTTTTTTAATAGAATCTCACTATGTAGTTCAGGCTGGTCTTGAACTCACTGTGTAGTGTAGGCTGGCCTCAAACTTGCAGTGATCCTCTGCCTCAGCCTTCCAAGTGCTGGGATTACAGGTGTGTGCTCCTGTTTCTAAGAGAGGCTCCAGGTGCGTTGGTAGTTCCAATTTGTCAGTTTCATCTGGGACCAAACAGATGTCTCCATTCCAAGTTCTAAGATCCCATTCTTTTTTGTTCTTGTTGTTATTGTTGTTTTGGGTTTTGAAACAGGGTCTCGCTTTTTTTTTTTTTTTTTTTTTTTTTTTTTGTAGTTCAGGCTGGCCCTGAGCTCACTATGTAGCCCAGGCAAGCCTTGAACTCAGCAATCCTCCTGCTTCTGCCTCCCGAGTGCTGGGATTACAGGCGTGAGTCACCACGCCCCGCACTGTGGTATGTGGTACTGATTGCTGCTGGGCATGAATGAATCACCACGCCTGGCATTGTGTTATTGTGGTTACCAGGATCTTGCTCTTGCAAAGCAGATGCCAGAACCACTGAGCTAAATCCCCAGCCCCCAAAATTGCATTCTTTACCAATAAATGGCCCAACTGTCACATGAGAAACTTATCAAGACTGCGAGTTAATTTTTCATTGCAATTGGGCAACTTCCACAATTGTTAACTGATTATCAGCAATATTAACCGCACAGTTACAAGGAATGACTGCCTCTTCTCAGCATCATAAAAGCTTTCTGGTTCTCTAACTGTAGCTCGGACTGAGAAGTTGCTGGGCTTAAGCTTGTCACTTTCTCTTTATACAGGCTCAAGTGGGTTGAAAACAACCCATCTCACAGCGCAGTTCTACAGTCATAATCACTGCTGCAGCAGTCAGGTGCGGCAGCCATGTGAGCTCTCCAGGCGTGTGCCTCACTCAGCACTTCACCAGCCACAGGTGGACTCTTCTAGCCTAGGCTGGCATAGAAATCATGATCATCCTGCCTCCAACCCCGAGCGCTGTGATTACAGGTGGGTACCATTGTACCTGGCAGAACAGGGAGAATTTAAAATAAGGAATTACCTATAGAAAGAGATTGGAATAGCTAAGAGGTAAAGAGCACTCTAAAGAACAAAGGAATAGCATATTCAGTCTAAGGAGCATTACCATCCCTAGACTGTGACCCAGTACCTATGAGGTTGAGACCCATTCCTTTTTGGAAGAGGCGTGGCTGAGTTCGCTAAATACTTGCGAAGTTACTGTGGTGCTGCACTTGGTGGGACTTGTTAGAAAGCTGCCCGCTGCAGGGCCAGGGCCAGCTGCTCACTGTTGAGTGTTATTGGCCTCCACATACCGCAGGGGTAGACCCCCAGGAAGCTGAGCACTGCAGGGTCCGGAGACACGCTGCTATCAAACTGCCAGACAGCAAGTGTTTAGGGAAGAGAGGAGAGAAAAGCTCCTGGACATTTTGGTCTACGGGCTGCTATGCACTGAAGACCCAGGCAGCAGGAATGCTGTGAGTGCTGTAGGAATCTGATTCTAGAAATGCAGGGATCAGAAGCCCACCAAGCCAGCGAGTCCAGGAAGGAAGCACCATCTCTTTCACATTGTCTCTCTAGCACCCTCTGCTGAGCAAGTCTCAGAGTGAGCAGGCAAAGAAAAAAAATATTTAAAGCATGCTCCATTTGCAGAGCAAGCAGAAAAGGTAAGTTTGAAGTTGAGAGGCAGTAAATAGATAAGCAGCACACCATGGACCAAAGAATAAGGAAAATTAGAAATCGTTCTGAATTTAATTGAAAGAAAAACATTGTGTCAAAATTGATGGCATGCAGCAAAGAGTGCTTAGAAATCTATAGCATTTAAATGTTCGTATTTGCTAAGCATGGTGGCACGCACCTGTAATCTCAGCACTCAGGAGGCTGAGGCAAGTGGATCACAGCGAGTTCCAGGCCTGCCTGAGCTACATAGTGAGTTCAAGGCCAGACTGAACCACATAGTGAGACTCTGGCATAAAAAATAATTACACAGTGCCGAGTATTTAGCTCAGTGGTTCCGGCACCTGCCTTGCAAGTGCAAGGACCCGAGTTCAATCCCAGTGACCACATACTACAATGCTGGGTGTGGAGACTCACACCCATCAGCAATCAGAACCACATACCACAGAGCAGGGCATGGTGGTTCAGGCCCGTAGTCCCAGCACTGAGAGGCAGAGGCAGGGTTGCTGTGAGTTCAAGGCTGAGCTCAAGACCAGCCTGAACTACAAAAGCGAGTCAACCTTGTCTCAAAAAATAAATAAATAAATAAAAATTACACAAAATTGAACGAAAACAACCAACAAACAAAAAGTCAAGAAGCTAAATGTGCATACTAGAAGGCTGAGTTGTAACATGGTGATAGAACACTTGCCTAGCATGTGTGAAGTTTGGGTTTCATGCCTAGCACTGCGAAAAATAATCATAGTGGGAAAGTGGTCTAAAATCAATGACTTCTGCTTCTATTTTAAAAACTATGATAAAGAGAAGAAATTGAACTCCATGTAAGCAGAAGAAATGAAATAAACATAAAGGCAGAAATTACTAAATAGAAAGCAAAAAAAACAGTACAGAAAAATTAAAGAAACCAACATCTGATAGCCAAACATGTACACACCTGTAATCCCAGTACTTGGGAAGTTGAGGCAAAAGGACTGATGCAAGTTCAAGGCTGGCCTTAGCTACATAGTGAATTTTTGTTTATTTTTGACACAAGGTCTTGCTTTTGTAGTTGAGACTGGCCCTGAGCTCACCATGTAGCTCAGCCCAGCCTTGAACTCATAACAATCCTCTGAGTGCTGGGATTATAGGCGTGAGCCACCACACCCCACACTGTGGTATGTGGTTACTGAGGATTGAATTTGGGACCTTGTACTTGCAAGGCAGATGCTAGAAACACTGAGCTAAATCCCCAGCCCTACATAGTGAGTTTAAGGCCAGTATGAACTACATACTGAGATCCTATCTCAGAAGAAAGAAAGAGAGAGAGAGAAAACTAACATCTGTTTTCGAGAGGGAATATCCATAAAATTGATAAAACTCTACCCAGAAAAATGAAAGAAAAAAGAGTGAAGACCTAAATGGTTAATATCAGAAATGTGATAGGAAACAGCACAGGTCCTACAGAAGCTAAGAAGATAATAAAGAGATATTATAAAGAGCTTTATCCTCACAAATTTGACAACTTAACTGGACCTATTCTTTAAAGGATGCAAGCTACTAAAGCTTACTCCAGAAAAAGGCTTGAATAACTCTGTCTTTTTAAAAAATTTTTATTGCGTGTATTGGTACATTTTAGGTATATGTTATTATCATGCTCATCATTAAGAATTTGTATCTGGGGGCCGGGGATTTAGCTCAGTGGTTCTTGAGCCTGTCTTGCAAGCGCAAGGGCCTGGGTTTGATCCCTGGTAACCACATACAATACTGGGTGTGGAGACTCACGCTCAGCAGCAACCAGTACCACATACCACAGTGCCGGGCGTGGTGGCTCACGCCTGTCATCCCAGCACTCGGGAGGCAGAGGCAGGAGGATTGCTGTGATGTGAGTTGGAGGCTGAGCTCAGGGCTAGCCTGAACTACAAAGCGAGACCCTGTCTCAAA